>PITA01026173.1:0-23058 GCA_004023965.1 Spilogale gracilis
GAGTCAAGCCTTTCTAAGAAACCAGCCTTTACCATTAAAAGGGAAGTTTTTGAATAGACTCAGTTTGATAGTTGAGCAGGAAGAACAAAATGCAAGTAAAGATGGTGTAGATGACTGTGACATTAGCATAACTCCAGATTCTTGGCGGGGAAAGCCCGGAGGGACTTTTGTTCACATTCACAGGTACCTCCACCAAAGTATCTGGTGGCTTGGGCATGGTGGGAGTGGAGGATCACGCACCGTCCCTGACAGCTGAAATACACTGAGCTTCTTTATTCAGCCTCTACCTATAGGATGGAAGCTCTATTTCAGTTGTAGTAGGCTGAGGGTACTTGGTCCTAAATGCCCTGACCCTCGCTTCCTTGTAGGCCAGTTTTATGCTGAGAGAAGCAAGTGGAGACCAGAGGCCACTGTCCTAGCCAGTGCCTATATTAGTGGCTCAGATACTCAGATATTTTGTTCAGGTGGAGAAGCAGTCCATTAAAAAAAATAGTACACCAAAGTTCTTCCCAAAAGAACTGACTTTATTTGAAAAAGAAGATTGGGATGTTCAAGCCCAAGGATATTCTAAAAAAAAAAAAAAAAAAAAAGGACTCCTGGGTGGATATGCCTTTGGCTCAGGTCATTATCTCAGGTCATTATCTCAGGGTCCTGGGATCAAACTCTGTGTTAGGCTCCCTGCTCAATGGTGAGTCTTATTCTTCCTATCCCTCAGCCCCTTCCTCCACTCATGTTCTTTCTCTCTCTCTCAAATAAAATCTTCAAAAAAAAGAAAGAAAAGAGCTACTTAATAGCTGCTCTTTTTCCAAAGCTGTGCAAACTGAATCTGGATGTCTTGATACAAATTTTAAGAAAATCACCACAACAGATCACAGATGTTCATGCCTACTGCTGTGTGGGTCACTCAGTAATTTCACTGAAACATCCAATGCCATTAGCAAAGACATCCAAATTGCAAACCAGAAAAAACTATCAGCTCATCATTATCATCATTGAGACCAACATCTGAAAATATTCTCAGCTGGCTGTCCTGTGGACACAGAAACTCAGTTTCCAATTATTTCCAGAGAAGTCTCCCTCATTAAATGCCTGACTGCTTTCATTATCTAGCACTATCTAGCACTCTCTAGCAAATATCCTCCATCAAATAAGAAATGGACTTATGTTGTTCAATACAAAGAACATATCTTCTTTCCTTTAATGATAAGAGATGAAGACTTTCCCCTTTGACCAAACTCAAGTCAGTCTCCTCTGAGTCCTCCTTTTGGTCAGTCCCTGACCTTGAACTCTATTTAATACAGTTTTCACAAGAATGCTGCTGGGCAAGTTTAGTGAAAATCCCTCACTGTTGATATTTGATCAGATTATTTATCCCCCAATCTTGATATCTTATTATCTTGGTTTGCCTTCAGCAAAAGTCCTGTCAAGTTGGTTTAGCCCAAATCTCCCTTACTCTTAATGTTTCTTCTAGAAACTTTCACTCACTGATGCCTACTCTGTTCCTTGGTTATAAATATCCACTTGTCTTTATTGTACTCAGAATTGAGCCCAATCTCTCTCCTTTATTATGACACCCCAATGTACTAACCCCACTAAATAAACTCTATCTTAACATCGTTAAAAATATTAGTAATAATAGTTCCTTTTGGTTAAGAACCATTTTCCTTAAGGTAAATGGTAAGCCAGAATTTCGCCAATAAGAACTAGGGAAAGAGAGTTAAGAGCTTTCCTGGAGTCAGAACAAAACTCAAAGACTGGCATCAAGAGCAACTTTGTACAAATTCAATTAAAAAAAATGTACAGAACGAATTAAGCCACAGGACATTATTGAAAACAATAGCGAAAGCAGCTGGTAATTACCAAAATCTAAAGGTTGGGAATAATACCCAATGAAACAGACTATTTAACAGAAAATATCAGGGAAAGATACAGAAAGCCCTAGTAAAATGACTGTGCATCCTAGTGTGATTATGTTCATGCCCCCCACACATTGAGGGAAATGTACATCATTAAAATGGGCCAGCCAAGTCATTAGGTAAACAAGCAACACCAACAAAAATCCCTGGAGAGAGGTGAAAGGGAATGGACTTTTATAGTTGCTATAATATGTTTTCTAAATCATATGGTTTTTAAACAAATTATGAGACATTTAAAGAAACAGAAAATTATGACTCATCCAAGTGAAAAGGAGGCAACATAAACTGTCCACTAAAGTGGTCAAATGTGAAATTTAACAGATAAAAACTTCAGAGTAGCCAATTTAAATATGTTCAAAGACTTAAAGGAAACCATGCTTAAAAAGTAAACAAAGGAATGAGGACAATGTCTCATCAAGTAGAAAATATCAATCAAGAGATAATAATATAACATACTAAATGGAAATTATGGGGTTGGAAATTAAAAGAAATAAAATGAAAAATTCATTAGAAAGTCTCAGTAGTATAATTTAACTGCATGAGGAAAAATTCAACAAATATAAAGATATATTCATAGACATCAAACTGTTTAAAGAAGAGAGAAAATAAGATAAAGAAAAATGGAACAGGAACTCAGAGAAATATGGGGCACATTTAACAACAACATACACATACTTGGATTTACCAGAAGAGGAAAAGAAAGAATGGAGCAATATGTATAGTGTGTGTGTGTGTGTGTGTGTGTGTGTGTGTGTGTGTGTGGATAAATAATGCCTTGAAACTTTCCAGACATTTATTAAGTTCAATGAACTGTGTAAAGAATGCAAAAAGATCCACATCCAGAAACATACTAGAAAAGTGAGGGGAAGAGAGAGAGAGAGAGAGAGAGAGAGAGAGAGAGAAAGTTTTCAAAATAGGCTAAGAAAAACAAATCACCATGTACAAGGGAACCCGAATAATAATAATAACAGGTCCTCATCAAAAAAAAAAATGGATGTCTTACCTGAAATAAGATGATATATTCAAAGTGCTGAAAGAAAAGTTTGTAAGCCAAGAAACTTATAGCCAGCAAGTCGATCTTTGAAAAAAGAAGACAAAGTAAAGACTTTCCCCCCAAAAAGAAAAACTGATACAATTCATTGCTAGTAGACTCATATTACAAGAAATGTTGAAAGTTCTCTGGGTTGAAAGATAGTAAACATGTATTAAAATTCAAAAACAAAAACAAAAAACAAAGATCATTGGTAGAGGCAATTATGAAATTGTAAAATAACAAATGTTCATATCTTATTTATTATGTAAAACAGAAAATCATTAGTTAATTGTGTTATATTAGTCACCATACAGTACATCATTTGTTTTTGATATAGTGTTCCATGATTTATTTTTTGCATATAACCCACAGTGCTCCATGAAATCCATGCCCTTCTTAATTCCCATCACCAGGCTCACCCATTCCTCCAAGCCCTCTCCCTTCTAAAACTCTCTGTTTCTTTCCCAGGGTCCATAGTCTATCATGGTTCATCTCCCACTCTGATTTATCCCCCTTCATTTTTCCCTTCTCCTAATGTCCTCCATGCTATTCCTTATGTTCCACAAATAAGTGAAACCATATAATTGCCATTCTCTGTTTGACTTATTTCACCTAGCATAATCACCTCCAGTCCCATCCAAGTTGATAGAAAAACTGGGTATTCATCTTTTCTGATGGTTGAGTAATATACCTCTGTGTATATGGACCTCGATATGAGACAGGAATCAATCAAAATCATAGAGAAGAACATAGGAGTAACCCCTTCAATATTGGCCACAGCAACTTCTTTCAAGACACATCTACAAAGAAAAGGGAAACAAAAGCAAAAACGAACATGAATGCAAATCGGTGCAGCAACTTTGGAAAACAGTGTGGAGATTTCCTCAAAAAATTAAAAATAGAGTTACCCTATGACCCAGCAATTGCACCACTAGGTATTTATCCCAAATATACAGATGTAGTGAAAAGAAGGGTCACATGCATGCTAATGTTCATAGCAGCAATGTCCATAATAGCCAAAATGTGGAAAGAGCTAAGGTGCCCCTCAATAGAAGAAAAAAAGGACAAAAAAAAAGAAAAATATTAAAAATGTGTATGTTGTTGTATTTTGGGCCCAATGCATATAAAAATGTTATATCATTGACAATAAAAGCAGAGGAGGTAAGTAAAAGCAAAGATACGATGGAGTAAGGAAATTACATTAAATAGTAATTTGAATACATAGAAATGAATAAAGAAAATCACAAATGATAAATAAGCTAAATATAACAAATCATATACAATAGATGTGATATGATATATGATATATATGATATATATGATTATATATATAATCATATATAATTATATATATATATTCTAAAGAATGTGTACCAGGTCTTCTTTCTTTTATCAGCCTTATAATAGACAAAGCTTCTTCAGAAGTAATAATTATCGCAATAAAAGTTAGGTCTTTAATTATATATATGGAGAGAGAGAGAGAGAGAGAGTATACAAATAATAACCCCAAATGGGAAAAATGGAATGGACCTGAATAACAGTGACATTTCTATATCTTACTAAAAGTATTAGAAATTTAAAGATTCTAAGAAAATGATGCTTATGGCATACCCTAAAACAACCAGTTAAGAGAGGCATAGAAGAAGAAAAAAAGTTGATACATATTGAACAAAAGTAAAATAGTAGATATAAATTCAACATACCAAGATTTAGAGTAAATGTGCATGGGTTGAATAAACCGAACAGAAGATGTGTATTGCCAAACTAAAGTTTCAGTGACTATACTAATATAAGATAAAAAAGATCTAAGATCCCCCCAAAATTATTATAAATAAAGAAAATATTTTATAATGATAAAAGTATCAACACATGGGGCGCCTGGGTGGCTCAGTTGGTTGAGCAACTGCCTTCGGCTCAGGTCATGATCCCAGAGACCCGGGATTGAGTCCCACATCGGGCTCCCTGCTCAGCCGGAAGCCTGCTTCTCCCTCTCTCACTCCCGCTGCTTGTGTTCCCTCTCTGGCTGTGTTTCTCTCTGTCAAATAAATAAAATCTTAAAAAAAAAGTATCGACACATTAAAAAGATATAATAATCATAAAAATACATACTCTGGACAGCAGAGCATGAAGATATGTAAAACAAATGCAAGTATATCAGGGAGAAATGGTAAATTCAACAATAGTAAGAGACACAATACTCCACTTTCAATAATGGATAAATACCCAGGCAGAAGTTTAGCAAGTTTATAGAAGATTTGAACAATGAAATAATCCAACTTATTTTTTTAAAGATTTATGTATTTAAAATGAGAGAGAGAGAACAAAAGAGTAGTGAGGAGGGGCAGAGGCAGAGGGAGAGGGAGAAGTAGACTCCCTGCTGAGCAGGGAGCCCAACATGGGGCTTGATTCCAGGACCCTGGGATCACAACCTAAGGGGAAGGCAGACAATTAACTGACTGAGCCACCCACATGCCCCCAAAATTAGTTTTAATACACATCTGTTGAGTAGTCCATCTGACATAGCAGAACTGACATTTTCCCAAGTGCAAATAGAACATTATCCTGGAGAGCTCATAAACTAAACCACAGAACAAGTCTCAATGAATTTAAAATTGCAATATTATCCAATCACAATGGAGTGAAACTGAAAATTAATAATAAAAAGAAATTTGGGAAATTCACAGATATTTGGAAATTAATCAACACTTTACTCAATAAAATAAAGATGAAGAAATCACAGGGGAAATTATACAATACTTCAAGATGAATAAAAACTTACAACATACCAAAACTTAAAGGGTACAGCTAACATAGTGTTCAGAGGTACATTTAGATCTGTAAATGTCTATATTAAAAAAGAGGAAAGATCTCAAAATAACAACTTAATTTTCCACACGAAGACACATGGAAGGATAAGCAAACTGTTCAAAACAAGCAAAAGGTAAAAAATGATAAGGATTAGAGTAAAAATTAAAGAAATAGATATTAGAAAAACAATAGTAAAAACCAACAATACCAAATATTTGTTCTTGAAAAAGATAAAATAATTCTAACTGAAGAAGTTAAGGATCTGTACTCGAGGAACTACAGAACACTCAGGAAAGAAATTGAAGAAGACGCAAAAAGATGGAAGAGCATTCCATGCTCATGGATCAGAAGAATAAACATTGTTAAGATGTCTATACTGCCCTCGGGGCACCTGGGTGGCTCAGTCGTTAAGCAGCTGCCTTTGGCTCAGGTCATGATCCCAGAGTCCCTGGTTCAAGCCCCACATCAGGCTCCCTGCTCAGCTGGAAGCATGCTTCTCTCTCTCTCACTCCCCCAGATTGTGTTCCCTCTCTAGCTCTGTTTCTCTCTGTCAAATAAATAAATAAAATATATTTTTTTAAAAATGTCTATACTGCCCAGAGCAATCTATACTTTCAATGTCATTCTGATCAAAATTCCTTCAAAGCATTGGAACAAACAATCCTAAAATTTATATGGAACCAAAAAAGACCCCGATATGCTAAGAAATTGTTGAAGAAGAAAAACAAAGCTGGGAGCATCATGTTACCTGACTTCAGGCTTTATTACAAAGCTGTGATCACCAAGACAGAATGGTACTGGCACAAAAACAGACAAATAGACCAATGGAACAGAGTAGAGAGTCCAGATATGGACCCACAGATCTATGGTCAAATCATCCTCGGCAAAGCAGGAAAAAATATCCAGTGGAAAAAAGGCAGTCTCTTCAATAAATGGTGCTGGGAAAATCGGACAGCTACGTATAGAAGAATGAAACTAGACCATTCTCTTACACCACACACAAAGGCAAACTCGAAATGGATGAAAGGCCTCAACGTGAGGCAGGAATCCATTAAAATTCTGCAAGAGAACATAGGCGGTAACCTCTTTGACATCGGCCACAGCAACTTCTTTCAAGACACGTCTACAAAGGCCAAGGAGACAAAAGTGAAAATGAACTTCTGGAACTTCATCAAAATAAAAAGCTTCTGCACAGCAAAGGAAACAGTCAACAAAACAAAGAGGCAACCCACGGAATGGGAGAGAATATGTGCAAATGACACTACAGACATGGGCTGATATCCAAGTTCTATAAAGAACTCCTCAAACTCAACATCCAAAAAGAAGATGATCACATCAAAAAATGGGCAGGAGGCATAAAAAGAAACTTCTCCATAGCAGACATGATCTAGAAGTACTTAAGTGACTGGGAAATATACAGACAAAGGAAGAGCTAGCTAAACTGTCCCATTGTTGGTGTGTTTTTCACATTTATGCTACCAGTGTGGGAACTAAAAAGACATGGTGAATTTAGCAAACCAGTACAAATGGTTAAGCCTCTGCCTTTGGCTCAGGTCATGATCCCGGAGTCCCAGGATTGAGCCCCATGTCAGGCTGCTTGCTCAGTGGGAGGCCTGCTTCTAACCTCTCTCACTCCTGCTGCTTGTGTTCCCTCTCTGGCTGTGTTTCTGTCTGTCAAATAAATAAAATCTCAAAAAAAAAAGACCTAGTCTTGGGCGCCTGGGTGGCTCAGTAGGTTAAATCCTCTGCCTTTGGCTCAGGTCATGATCTCAGGGTCCTGGGATTGAGGCCCGTGATGGGCTCTCTGTTCAGCAGGGAGCTTGCTTCCTCCTCTCTCTCTGCCTGCCTCTCTGCCTGCCTGTGATCTCTGTCTGTGTCAAATAAATAAATAAAATCTTTAAAAAACCTAGGCTTTATTCATATAACACTTATAGAAGCAATGTGTTTGTCAATTCATTGCCCTTGAAGAAGGTATAAAAGTAATATAATGATGTTTGGGTAACATAAATAGTGCAACATAGCCTAAAATTTTATTCTTTATTCCATATCATTTTGGATGTTATTTAGGTCTATATAAATGATCCAATAGCCAAATTTATTTTATAGTTAAAATGATCACTGTACATCACCTTAAGAGTGCTTTTTTTAAATAGCAACACACAGGGTGCCTGGGTGGCTCAGTGGGTTAAAGCCTCTGCCTTCAGGTCAGATCATGATCTTGGGGTCCTGGGATCGAGGCCTCCATTGGACTTGCTGCCCAGCAGGGATCCTGCTTTCTCCTCTCTCTCTGCCTGCCTCTTTGCCTACTTGTGTTCTCTCTCTCTGTCAAATAAATAAATAAAATGTTTAAAAAATAAATAAAAATAAATAAATAGCAACACACAAATTACCATTATTTTATTTAGCCTGCCAAACAAAATCAGATGTTTATGTCTCATCTCTGTTTTTTTCTCATTATTTAGAATAAAATAGGTTTAAAGTTGATTCCTAAGCTACCTTCTTTTGTGAAGACCTTTTTAACAAATAAACTCATAGTTTACAAAGATAACAGATGCAGCTAAGGGCCTTTTGTCATAACTTGCTGAAGTTCTGTCTTCTGATGGCCTGGAACCTAAGATTTCAACAGAAATAAAAAACTATTCCCATTTGGTTTTGATTATAAATGTGTAAACACTATTCTATTTATTTCTCATTTCTTATGTGCAGTAAATTATTCTAACAATATTAAAATTCTGTTTATTTTTTTTAAAGATTTTATTTATTTGACAGAGAGAAACACAGCCAGAGAGGGAACACAAGCAGGGGGAGTGAGAGAGGGAGAAGGAGGCCTCCCACTGAGCAGGGAGCCCGATGTGGGGCTCGATCCCGGGTCTCTGGGATCATGACCTGAGCTGAAGGCAGTCGCTTAACCAACTGAGCCACCCAGGCGCCCCAAAATTCTGTTTATTTTTCATTTAAGGATGATTAGACATGAGTGGCTATTAAATAGCCTTTAGCAGATAGAAAAAAGGAACTTATATAAGTTTATCTTTCTTTTCTTTTTTTAAAGATTTTATTTACTTATTTGACAGAGAGAAACACAGCTGAGAGGGAACACAAGCAGAGGGAGTGAGAGAGGGAGAAGTAGGCTTCCCACAGCGCAGGGAGCCCAATGTGGGGCTCGATCCCAGGACTCTGGGATCATGACCTGAGCCCAAGGCAGTCACTTAATCAACTGAGCCACCCTGCGTCCCTAAATTTATCTTTATTTTCATTGGTAATCTCCTTAGGAATATCATCACACTTGGGAAAAAGAAAAAGAGCACCCAAGGATATCCAAGGATATATATGTGTGTATAAATGCCAGGGGTGTTCACTTAAATGTATATTGACCCATTGGTCTATATTTAACAATAAAAATACCCCCTTATATTCAATCAGTTTAGGCCCCTTTTGAACTCAATATTAATAGCTTCATGTGGTGAAAATGAATATCTGTCCATCTCAGTTGAATTTCTTATTTTTCAGTATCAATTGTATCAGGGTACCCACCAATAAGTTGTGAGGGCATGTTAGTGGAAGTGACCTGTGTCACTTCCATGCCAAATCTCTTAAACTACTGTACTTTATCCATGTTCTTTTCCCTTCCTGGCCACCTGAATGGAAATCTGCTGGGTAATAAGGAAATCAAGATTTAGAAAAGCAGAATTAACTAACCTGTATGATTCATTGGACTCTTAGGTGAGCAATAAACAAACTATGTATTTATTGAATCACTTAATATTTTACTCTGTTACTGCAGCCCTGCCTACTCTAATTAATAACTTCCTCAATAGTTTTTCTTCTACAACCAAAATGGAGTTATATAGGACACTATTCTTAAATAATCATCCATCTCAAAATAATCATGGTTTTCAGGTCTACAGTGTATCTCAATTGCTAGCTTCAATTTGTATTTGGTATAATGTGTTAGAAAGTATATATTTTTGGGTGTCAGAAGACATCAGTTTAATCCCCACTTTGCCTTTTTCTAGTTGTTACTTGGTGTAGTTTATAACATCTGTTGGGCCCTGGTCTTAGACCTCTTTCTGATTATTTTTTCATCATTATTTTCACCACTGGATCACTGATAATTTTCCAAGTAATTTCAGATATATGAGGTCATGGAGGCTGCTAGTAGCTCCCCATGGTCTGAAGATGTCACTCCTTTCATAGCATTTTATGTATATATCAGTCCACATTTGAAATCAACAAAGTATTGTATGTGGAAAAAAGAAAAAAAAAAGAACAGGATTTGGTACTTATATAGATTAACAATTAAGAGTACAGCTTCTAAAACAAGAACACTCACATACATAACTGTTTCACCACTTACTATCTGTATAACTTTGGGTAAGTTATTTAACCCTCAAGGTCTCAATTTAATAATCTGGAAAAAGTAGGTAATAATAATACTTGTGCATTGGGCTGTTGTGGTGATTAAGGGAAATAATCCATAAAAGCACCCAGAACCACATTTGACACATAGTAAGCTCTCAAATGCTGATTATTTTTCCTGAGAAATATGTGATATATGTGAGAAATTGTAGATGTTGAATATTGAAAGAACAGGGAAAGAATGCATTAACTGTATTTGTGTATGTGTGTCTAAATTACCATTCAGGTGACTGATAAATACCTAATCACCAGTAATTATATCATTTCAATCACACTTAAATCTTGAAGTTCAAGTTCATTCATCCATTTATAGTTAACATAATGGCAGGGAAGTGCCGGGGATATAAAAGTAGCCATAGGATGATACTGAACTGTGACTGAGATGTCTAGAATAATGAGATAATTAGGAGAAACCAAATCACTTGCATAATTTATATTTGGACAAGAACTCTGCTTCTTTTAAAGGTTTTTTGTCAGGGACAGTGCGTGATCCGCCCCTCCCACCATGCCCAAGCCACCAGAAACTTTGGTGGAGGTCCCTGTGAATGTGAATGAAAGTCCCTCAGGGCTTCCCCCCACCTAGAATCCGGAAAGCCACATACCCTGTGGGCCAGGGCCATATGTCCTTTGTGTGCTTATCCAAGACCTATAGTTACATTTAATCTTCTTCCTGGTGATAATATTTCTGTAACTCTTATCTGTATTCCTTGATCCCTCTGCCTCAATGGTCTCAACCTCTGTGAGTTTAAGCAATCACTCTGTACCCTGCATTAACAATACTAATCCTGTTTCTAGGGTGGGTGCAAAAGCAGTTAAAGATTTAACTGCACCACCCAAATTCCTCAATTTTGAATAATAAAAGACTGGGGCCCTTGTCAGTCAAGAGAGACAAAGGCAGAGCCAAAGGTAGGGAAAAAGGCAGAGAGCCTTGGAGGAAAGAGCAAGAGAGCCTGCAAAGAGAGACAGAAGCAAAGTGAGGAGAGAAGCAAGAAACAAAGAGAGACAGAAACAGAGAAGCAAAGAAAGCAGCAGAAAGAGAAGCAGACAGAGAGCAAGAGAGACAGAAGAAGAGAGAGAAATAGAGCAAGAGGGCCAAGCCAGAGCTAGAGAGCTAAAGCTAGAAAGCCAATGCTAAAAAGCCAGAGCATGAGCCTGAGCCTGCTTCATAGGTCTCTCCTGACTGACCTTGGGTCTGTCAGCTTGCATCAGATTTTCGTGTCCCTGTCATTATTTCACCTGCCAGACATCCTGTGGTTCGGGACCCACATCTCTGCTGAGGCTGGTCCCAGGCAGCGACAGTTTTTCCCCCTTTATGATGAAGCTAAATTATTTTTTTTGTTTTCTTCTGATTAAACAAGCATCTGTATAGTGGCCAAAAGTAATTTCTCTAAATATAATATAAATTTGTATTTTTAAAATAAATACTAAAAGGATTTCTAACATAGAAAATATAATGGAGTCTTTGAAATTGCTGGAGTGAAATCTAGATTTCTGTCTGACTCCAGTCAGTCACTAGAGCACTACAGCACTTAATTCATTCATTGATATATGCAGATAATATTTCTATCATCCTCTTCTCAAAAGTAGGTAACTGTAAGCGATCTATGAACATGTGAGTGGTTAGGTTGTTGTTCAAATTCATAAAATTGATCCTTTAAAAATATTTTAAATATAAGTGTGTGGTATAAAATATCAGACAAAAGTCTCAAATTTAATTTTAAATTTAATTTTATCCTTTGGAAATTTTCCTATAGGGAGACAATGTCAAGAGAATTTTAGCATGGGAATAATGTCTACTCCCACACTTCTAAACATTCTTTTCATTAAAAGTCAAGTTTCTGGTACAACCACTAAGAAAACAGTATGGACCTTTTTTTTAAAAAAAATAAAAGATAGAGTCACCATATGATCAAGCAATCCCAATTCCGAGTATATATCTATATAAAATGAAACCAGGATCTCAAAGAGATATTTGTAGCCCCATGCTCATTGCAACATTATTCACAATAGGCAAGACCTAAAAGCACCCTAAGTTTCTTTTGGATGAATGAATACAAAAAAGAGATAAATTTTACATATATATATATAATTGGATATTATTTAGTCATAAGAAGAAAATTCTGTTATTTGTGACAATATTGATGGACATTGAGGATATTATGCTATGTGAGATAAACCATACAGAGAAAGATAAATACTATATGATTTCCCTTATATGTGGAATCCAAAAATAATAATAAAAAAAAGCCAGACTCAGAAGAAAGTAGAATGGGGATATCCAGGGGTTGGGAGAAGAGGAAATGGGATGATGTTGGCCAAAGGATAAAAACTTCCAGTTATGAGATGAATAAATTTAGAGATCTGATATACAGCATAGTGACTATAGTTAACAACACCAGGGGTGCTTGGGTGGCTCAGTCCTTAGTCTGTCTTCAGCTCAGGTCATGATCCCAGGGTCCCGGAATTAAGCCCTACATTGGGCTCCCTGCTCAGCATGAAGCATGCTTCTCCCTCTCCCACTCCCATTGCTTGTGTTCCTTCTCCTGCTGTCTCTCTCTCTGTCAAATAAATAAATAAAATCTTCTAAAAACAAAAACAAAGGGGAATCTGGGTGGCTTAGTCATTAAGCATCTGCCTTCAGCTCAGTTCATGATCCTGAAGTCCCAAAATTGAGCCCTGCATCGGGCTCCCTGCTCAACGGGAAGCCTGCTTCTCCCTCTCCCACTCCCCTTGCTTGTGTTCCCACTCTAGCTGTTTTTCTCTCTGTCAAACAAATATATATATATTTTTAAAAAAATATTAAAAGTGACAACAAAAAACCAATACTGTATTATATTCATAAAAGTTGTGAAAAGAGTAGATCTTAAATGTTATCACCACAAAAGATGTGTGTGTGTGTATATATATATATATATATATATATATATATATACATCAGATGATGAATGTGTTAATTAACCTTATTGTCATACTCATTTTGTAATGTATGTATATCAGATTACCAAACCTTAAATTTATACAATGTTATATGTCAATTATATACCAATAAAGTTGGAAAAAAATTCAATTTTATATACTATCTATAGCACATATGTTTAGTTTTAGCTTCCACAAAATTAGTTAAACTTGAAATTCTATTCATGTGGGCAACTGAATATTTTTCATTTACTTGTGTACATTTATAAAATTATTCTCAAAAAGAAGGCCTATGTGAACAATATCAATTCCAAAGAAAACTCAGGTTTGCAAATTTACTAATGAATGGATATTCATTCATTACCCTCTTCTCAAATTTGTATCTGAAAATAGCATTTCTTTTTAAAAATTATTTGTAACTATTAAAAATTACATGTATGTTTCCCTTTAAGGCAAAATAAATGGTGCATGGGAAGAAATTTATTGCTTACAAAATTATTAATACAATATTCAAATTAATTTGTAAACAGATTCAGATTTTTCTCCCACCTCTTTGATGTAAATAAGCATAATGGATTCTTCAAAACTACTATTAATTAGCTAGACACTGAGCTCTTAAGTTTTGAATACTCTTCTTTGCCAGTGGAAGAGAACTCTTCAACCATATTGAGAGTGGTGTCTTCACCATAATCTTAGGGAATTAGACTTATATTGCTTGAGGAAATTGTAATGGCATCCCTGAGGCAGTTGCCTTGCAAGACATTGCTAGTTTTCCTCAGGACCCACCCCTACCACTTGTCTTTACTTCTAGACATTTAACTAGACTCAAGGTACAACTGGTCCCTAAAGTTGAAGTACAAATTGTGACCCATGAAATTGTGTGTCACAAACCAAAAGAACTACTTGAGCTTTCTAATTTATACAGACAGATCTCAGGGACATGCATGATAATGGATAAGAAAATTGAAGGTGTGGAATAATAATGGAACAAACATGTTGGACTAGAAAAAAAAATATTGAGATGGGCTCAGCAAACAGAAACTCTACTTTTAATGTAGCTCAGGGAGTTAGGAAGGGATTTAACAGTTTGTTTGATTGGCTGAAACATGGATAAAAAGTGACCCACAATGAGTGAGTTAGAAAAGCCAAACAAGCCTTGTTTTAATGTAAGGGAAAGAATTCTAAGGCTTAGGTAGATTGGGATGTTAGAGCGGGTATGTTATTTAAGATCTATTCACCAAACACAGGGAAGGTTCAGACGATATACATTTCACCTTTCACCACAACTTTGAGAAATAAATTTATTTGGGGAATTTAAGCATCCTTAAAGGGTGTTATAATTGCTCTTCTGTGTAAGCAAGATTTTTTCATGGGACTACAGTCACTAAATTGGCAAATCTAAATACAATAAGTAACTGGATGCCAGGTGGCAGGACCCAAGCAGCAGCATTCAGTCACCAAAGGCAAGGTGAGTGCAGTTGTTATAATGAACGGTAGAATCAAAGGAGCGTTCAGAATAGTCTGATGATGGCTGTGGAAGTGGAATAGATAAGAAGCCTAAATTACTTTTTTTCATTTTTAAAAGTTATTTATTTTTTATTTTTATTTTTTATCTAAATTCAATTTAGTTAACATATAGTGTATTATTTGTTTCAGGGGTAAAATTTAGTGATCTATCAGTTGCATATAATACCTAGTGTTCATTACATCAAGTGCCCTCCTTAATGCCCATTACCCAATTACTTATCCCCCCACCCACCTTAAAGGGAACACTGTCAGTTTGTTCCCTATAGTTAAGACTCTCTTGAATTCTTATTTCCTCTGTATAAGCAGAAAAGTTCTAGGTGAAGTGAAATTAGTCTAAGTTGGATCATAAAAGGAGTCATGGATCCTTAATCACTTCTCAGTCTTGAGCCAGTTTAGATACTCAGAACTCTTTGAATGAAGCAAAAGTCAGACCCTTTTGAGGAAGAACTCCAATATGCTGCCAAAATTTTACTTTTTTTTTCCCCCAGCCTTCTCCAAAGGCTCCGATTGACTTGTACCAGATTAACTGTATTGTGGAAAAATAAATAACAGACCTTTTAGGGACTACCTTACACTGGCTGTCAAAGGACACTAATTTGCAGACACCCAAAGCATCACTATAGCTAACCATTCAGAGTAGGGATTCATTAAGGTCAGACGATTATTGAAATTTAGCTCAGATCTCACGGTGGGTTCAATGGGTCCCCACCCCCATGCTGTGGTTATAGTCCTACAAAATACATAGTTGTAAATGAAACACTCAGTAACAGGAAGAATATTTATATTGTTTCCCTGATCTGTGGAGTGGGGGCTATTATGGCGGATTAAGCCAAATGGAAGCCATTAGAACCACCTCTACCTAGCAAAACTGTAAACCCTAAACAATACCACTTTCCTGGAAACAATTGCAGAGATAAATGCCAAGACTTGAAAAACTTGGATACCTGAAAGATGCAGTGGTAGAAGTTCCCACAGCATCCCGATTCAATTATCTCACTTGGCCTGCTCAAAAGTCCGATAGAATTTGGAGAATAAGAGTGGATTTTTATAAACTTTACCAGGTGGTGACTCCAATTGCAACTCCAGTGCTATATGTGGTTTTATTGCTTGAAGAAATTAATGGATCCCCTGGTACCTGGTTTTCAGCTACTGATTGGTTAAATAGCTTTTTATACATCTCTGTCCATATAGTCTACCAGAAGCAGTTTGCTTTCAACTGACAAGACCAGTCATATCCCTTTATGTCCTATTTGGAGGAATATAGCAACTCTCTAGCCTTATGTCATAACTTAGTTCACAGGGATCTTGATCACCTTCTCCTCCAACAAGATGCCACATTCACCCAATACATTGATGGCATTTTGGTTATTGGTCTTAGTTATCAAGAATTAGCATCTACTATTGACTTCATGGTAAGACATTTGCATGCCAGGGGGTGAAAAATAAATCTGACAAGATTTAAGTCATTCTACCTCAGTAAATATCTATGGCAGTGGTGTATCAGGCATGTTGAGATATTCTTTTTAAGGTGAATTATATAGATAATGTTTTGCTTCCCCATTCAAATGTTGAAACCTAATTTTCAATGTGTTGGTATTTGAAGGTGACATCATTGGGAGGTAAATAGTTCATGAAGGTTGAATCCTCATAAATGGGATTAATTTCCTTACAAAAAAAGATCCCAGATAACTCCTTTGTGCCTTCCACTGTGTGTGGACACGGAGAGAAAATGGCTAACTGTGAACTAGAAAGGAGGTCTCAATAGATACTGAATTTGGTTGCACCTTGATCTTGGACTTCTCAGTCTCAAGAACTGTAGAAAATAAATCTATGTTGTTTATAAGACATTCAGTCTGTGGTATTCTGTTACAGTTGCCCAAACTAAGACAGTGAAGGATAAGTTGCTGTATATGGCCCTTCCTATAACCAAAAAGGGGGTATAATGCTTGGTGGGTTTCTTTGGATTTTGAGGGCATCATGTTCCCCATTTAGGTATCTTATTCTGACTCATTGAGAAAGGTACTTGAAAAGCTGATAGATTTTGTTGGATCTTAGAAGAGAAGGGATTGTAACAGATCCCTGCGTCTGTGAAAGCTGCTCTACTACGCGGGTCATATGATCCAATATACCCAATAGCGTTTGAAGTGTAAATGGCAGATAGGGATGCTGTTAGGAACCTTTAGCAGGATCCTTTAGGTAAATTATGGCACAGATCCTTTGGATTTCAGAGAAAAGCTTGCCATACTCTGTCGATAACTACCCGTTCTTTTGAAAACAAACAAACAAACAAACTCTCGACCAGCTACTAGGTCTTAATAGGCACTTTTTGCTTAACTATGGCTCAACAAGTTATTCAAATTTAGCTTCCCATCATGAGCTGGATGTATCTGACCCACAAAGCCATGAATTTGGATATGCACAGCAGCATTCTACCATCAATTGGAAATTATATAAATGGTTGGCCTGAGCAGGCTCTGAAGGCACATGTAAGTAACATGACAGGGCCCAAATGATAATGATTCCATTCCTACTATAGTCTTTTCTCTCCCAGCACACATCTATAGCTTAATGGAAAGTTACCTACAATCAGCTCCTAATATAAAAATAGGGGCTGATTTACAAATGGTTTTGCATGATATACAAGTACTCCCTTAAAGTGGATAGTTTTGGCATTATATCCCTTCTCTGGAACATCCCTGAAGGACAGTAGCAAAAGGAAATTTTCCAGTAAGGCAGAACTTTGAGCACTGTACCTGATTGTTCATTTTGCATAGAAGGAGAAATGACCAGATATGTGTTCATATGTTGACTCACTGGCTGTTGACAATGGTTTGGCTGAATGGTGAGTTATGTGAAAGGAATATGACTGAAAAATTGGTGACAAGGGATTTTGGTGGAGAAATATGTGGATATACCCTTTGAATGGGCTAAATAATGAAGATATGTGTACCTCATGTGAATGTCCACCAAAAAGTGACCTCAAAAAGAAGGATTTTAATAGTCCAGGGGGTAGTGTCAGTCATTCTGAGTACCAGGCAGCCTCTTTCTCTAATCACCCCTGTCATTGTTCAACAGAGCCAAAAATAAAGTGGATATGATGGCAAGCTTAGGAGGATATATTCATGGGCTCAGCAACAGGGACTTTCATATACACCAAGGCCAATTGGGCCATGACCATTGCTGGATATCCAAACTGCCAGCAACAGAGACCAACACTGAGTCCCAAATATATGTCCCAGGGTAATAGCCAGCTACCTCCTGGCAGATTGATCACATCGACTTGCTTGCTGTCATCATGAAGGAGCAGTGTTTTGTCTTTATGGAAATACACACTTACTCTGCATATGGATTTGACTTCCTTGCATGCAATCCTTTTTTATGAAATTACCATCCATAGATTTACATAATACCTTATCCACCATTATAATGTTCTAAATAGTATTGCTTGTGATCAAGGGAATAACTCCACAACAAAAGGAGTGTGGCAATTATACATGTTCATGGCATTCACTGGTCTTATCCTGTTCATTACCATCTTGAAGCAGCTGTCAATATAATTGTAGACAACCATTTGAAGACTCAGTAACAGCAACAGCAGTATGGCAATACATTGCAGGGGTATCTTCTCCAGAATGATGTATATCCCCTGAAACAGCATCCAATATATGGTGCTGTATTTTTCATAGCCAGGATTCATGGATCCAGGAATCAAGGGATAGAAATGGTAGTGGCACCACTCAGTATTACTCCTAGTGACCCACTGGCAACATTTTTGCTTTTTGATGCCATGATTATATGCTGTGCTGGCCTAGATGTCTTAACTCCACAGGGAGGAATGCTTCCACCATTAGATACAACAATTATTCCATTGACCTAGAAGTTAAATCTGCTATCTGTTCACTTTGGGATTTCCATATTTCTGGATCAATAGGCAAAGAAGGGAGTAACTGTTGTATGGATCCTGACTATTAAGGAGTAATTGGACTGGTATTCTACAATGGAAGTAAGGAAAACTATGTCTGGAATAGAAAGGTCCCTTAGGGTGCTGGTTAGTGTTACCATGCCTTGTAATTAAGGTGGATGGAAAACTACTGTCAATGAAGGTTGGGTTTACCTCGACAGATTAGGAACCATTTCCAACTGAGGGCTTGCTAGGGTACAGGATACAGGATAAAGGAATACAAAACAGGTAGTGGAATTAAGTAGTTAGAAATACCGGCTAAAGCTACATGATCAGTTACAAAAATGAGGACTGTAATTGTCATAGGTATCTCTTCCTTATTTTGTTATGAATGTGTTTGTATGCATTTGTTTCTGTGTGTATATTTTGCAAATTTCTCTCCTCTCTTATCCCTTCATTCTTCAACATAAGATGTATTAACTTCATACTATAGTATTTAAGTATTAACTTTATATGATTATATTTTAGCTTCAGTATGTGAAGAAGGAAAAAAGACATAGCTCAAGAAATATTTATCTCCTTTCCTGGATAATGGGTGGCTCTATATTTTTTTTTTGTACACAGAATTCTTGTATCATGTTAGATGGAAATACTAACTTATTGTTAATGTTTATTTATTAACTTATTGTTATCTTTATTTGGAAAGTAAATATGGTTTAGGGCAATAGATATGGGTGCCAAGTTGACAAAGAGTGTATTTGTGAGGCTTAATTTTATGTGTCAGTGTGATAGGCCACAATAAATTTTATGATGAAAAACTCTTGGAAGAGTTGCTTTGGGCATATAAGATGATGAATTCAGATTTAGGTAAGGGTTGGTGGAATATAAACATAGAATAATTTCCATAACTGATAATAAAGTTCTGTACCTCAGGGAAAAATGTCACTAGACATATAAAATTTTTGTACGTAGAGGTACTAATTGAAGTCATGTGGGTATATGAAATGATGAAGGGAGAGTGATATATATACACATATATCAAACACATATACAATATATACATATATCCACAAGCATATATATATAAGCACATACACAAATATATATGCACATATAATATATATACCTATTGCATTATATATTTTAGTATATATTATATGCATGTGTGTATACTATATATGCATATAACATGTATATATATTACATATATATTATATACATCATATGCATAATACATGTCTACACAGCATATATATATAAGCACATGTATGATATATATGTTATATATGTGTGTGTGACCAATATATGACCATTTTACTTATGTAGCATTCCTTTGCCTTAATAGAAAATACTACCTGAAAATGTGGGATGAATCTAAGTTACAACCTAAGTTGTAACACAAGCCCTTTGAAAATCAAGCAAAATTTGAGGCACCTGGCTGCTATAGTAAGTAAAATATGCCACTCTCAATCTCAGAGTTGTGAGGTAAAGCCCTATGTTGGGCATAAAACTTAATAAATACATAAAAATTTTAAAAATGGAAAACAAGCAAAATTTATATTGTTATAAAGAAATACGGGCAAATATCATTCTCAAAACAGCAAACATTGTTACTAATAAGAGCAATTTGTTAATTATTATTCACATCTGCAGGAATCAGTTTTAATCTAGGACAAATATAAATATTCATGGAGACAGTGGCACAAATATATTTTCAAATTCGACAGTGATTGGAATCATGAAATTAGTGGCACTCAGTTTCTTTAACTCTGTAGACATATTATTTCTATCAATCAGTTTTCTGAAAAATGCATGGTTACACTTCACCTAGATTGTCCCACTGTTTAAAAGAAGGTTATTCAAATAAATTAATGTTCAGTTTCATCACTTTAGGACATACTCTGAGGTGGGTGAAAAAACTATCTTAGTACATCACTTTATGCAAATTGTCTCTAGAGAATATTCACCCAATAATCCTGTTCTTTACAGAGTCTAGAAAAAATTTGGAGCTTTGTAGAGAACAGAGTAAGAAACAGTGTTATTCATAGTACCTGTGTTTATTCTAATTAGTTCAGATGCTGATAAAATCGACTTTCAAATACACAAAAATTGAATGTAAAGAAAGATGACTTCTGGAGGTGCCTGGATGGCTCACTCAGTTAAGCCTCTGACTTTTGATTTCAGATCAGGTTATTATCTCAGGGTCATGAGATTGAGTATTGTGTCACTGGTTAAGATTGTCTCCATCTCCCTAGTTCTCTGCTCCCCACTCCACTTGTGTGTGTTTTCTCCCTTGAAAAAAAAAGAAAAAAAGAAGATAACCTCTGTTTGTTATTTTTCTTTTGCAAAAGACATGTATTTGTTTATTACTAAAACT
Source organism: Spilogale gracilis (assembly GCA_004023965.1). Lineage (NCBI taxonomy): Eukaryota > Metazoa > Chordata > Mammalia > Carnivora > Mephitidae > Spilogale > Spilogale gracilis. The sequence continues at coordinate 20,895 of PITA01026173.1, forward strand.
ATTTTTATTTTTACTGAACAAAATACTTGAATTCGGTTGTGCCATTTAATATAATTTTTAATTGTTGGTGAATATATTTTGTATTAAAGATATTTCTCAAGCAAAAATTTGTAGTACAAACACACATGTATATAAATACATAGTTTATTTATATATGATCTTTATATTTCTGATTCATAATTATCAATGAAACAGTTAAGGAGAGAAAGCATGCTATGTTTTTCCAAACTTTTATACTTACACATTGTTCTTTCTTGAAAACTACTCACTTCCTCAGTATGATAGCATTGAATTATTATATAACAAATTGAAAACATTTGTTAGAATGCATAACTAACATCAATCCACTTTTCCCTTATGCTGTAAATTTCCCACTTGACACTTAATGTAATTTGTAACTATCAACTTTATTCAAGCTTGTGACTTAAGGAAATTCAGGTATTATTACTCCCATTAATAAAGGAAACAACCACAGGAAAAAAAAATGTAAGTAAAAGGATGGAAAAATATATATCATGGAAATGGCATCCAAAAGAAATCTGGATTGGCTATTTTGATATCAAACAAAAGAGCCTTTAAAGATTATTTCTAGAGGTAAAAGGAGGCATTTTTATAATAATAAAGGGGTCAATTAACCAAGAATATTTTTTTTAAATCATGAGATACATGAAGCAACAATGATAGAAATGTAAAGAGAAACAGACAACTCAACAATATTGATAGGAGATTTCAACACCTATCTCTCAATAGAGGGTAGGACATGTAGGCATCTAGTTCTGTTGATGTGTTCTATTGTATCTCTAGTTTCTAATTTGTTGATCTCTGCTCTAATCTTAATTATTTCCTGTCTTGTCAATGGGGTTGGCTTAATATGTTGTTGATTTTCCAGTTCTTTAAGGTGTAAAGAGAGTTAGTGTATTCAGGATTTTTCAATTTTTTGAGTGAGGCTTGGATGGCTATGTATCTCCCCCTTAGGACTGCCTTTGCCGTATTCCATACGTTTTGGATCAAGGTATCTTCATTCTCATTGGTTTCCATGAAATGTTTAAGTTCTTCTTTAATTTCCTCATTGAGCCAAAGATTCTTGAGCAGGATAGTCTTTAGTTTCCAAGTGTTTGAATTCCTTCCAAACTTTTACTTTTGATTGAGTTCCACTTTCAAGGTATTGTGGTCAGAGAATATGCAGGGAATAATCTCAATCTTCTGATATCAGTTGAGCTCTGATTTGTGACCTATAATGGGGTCTATTTTGGAGAAAGGTCCATGTGCACTCGAGAAGAATGAGTATTCTGCTGTTTTAGGGTGGAATGTTCTGAATATATCTATGAGATCCATCTGGTCCAATGTATCATTCAAAGCTCTTGTTTCTTTGTGGATTTTCTGCTTAGATGATCATTCCATTGCTGAGAGTGGTGTATTAAGATCTCCTACAATTAATGTATTTTCATCAATATAACTCTTTATTTTGTTTAACAGTAGGCTTACGTAGTCAGCTGCTCCTATGTTGGGAGATAAATATTTATAATTGTTAGATCTTCTTGGTGTATAGACCCTTTAAGAATGATGTAGTGTCCTTCTGTGTCTCTGACTGCAGTCTTTGGATTAAAATCTAATTTGTCTGATATGAGAATCACTACCCTGGTTTTCTTTTGGGGCCCATTGGCATAAAAGATGGTCCTCCATCCCCTCACTTCCGTTCTGGAAGTGTCTTTAGGTTCAAAATATGTCTCCTGTAGACAGCTTATGGATGGGTCCTGTCATTTTATCTAGTCTGCAACCATGTGCTGTTTTATTGGAGCATTTAGGCCATTCACATTGAGAGTGCTTATTGACAGGTACATTTTTTTTTATTGTTACTAAAAATTTTTTTCCAGTGTCTCAAGATTCATTCCCCATTCCCCACACCCAGTGCTCCATGCTTTAGGTGTCCTCAGTACCCACCAACAGGCTCTCCCATCCCTCCATCCCCCTCCCTCCAAGTCCCTCAGTTTGTTTCTGTGTTCAAAGTCTCTGTTGTTTCGTTTCCCTCCCTAGATTACCCTAGTTCCCATTTGCTTTCCTTCTGCCACTGTCCTCCAGTTTGCCTCTCATGCACCGCAAGTAAGTGAGACCATGCGATACTTGACTTTCTCTTCTTGGCTTATTTCACTCAGCATAATCTCTT
>PITA01026174.1:0-23085 GCA_004023965.1 Spilogale gracilis
CTTTTCTTTTGGATTAGTTTGGCCAATGGTTTATCGATCTTATTGATTCTTTCAAAGAACCAGCTTCTAGTTTCGTTGATGCGTTCTACTGTATCTCTAGTTTCTGATTCATTCATCTCTGCTCTAATCCTTATTATTTCCCGCCTTGTGTGGGGGGTTGGTTTAATTTTTTGTTGATTTTCCAGTTATTTAAGGTGTAATGAGAGTTGATGTATTCGGGATTTTTCAATTGTTTTGAGCGAGGCTTGATTGGCTATGACTGCCTTTGCTGTATCCCATAGGTTTTGGATCAATGTATCTTCATTCTCATTGGTTTCCATGATGTGTTTCAGTTCTTCTTTGATTTCTTGGTTGATCCACATATTCTTGAGCAGGATCGTCTTTAGCTTCCAAGTGTTTGATTTTCTCCTGAACTTTTTATGGTGGTTGAGTTCCAGTTTCATGGCATTGTGGTCAGAGAATATGCAGAGAATAATTTCAATCTTCTGGTATCGGTTGAGCCCTGATTTGTGACCTATTATGTGATCTATTCTGGAGAAAGTTCCCTGTGCACTTGAGAAGAATGAGTATTCTGCTGTTTTAGGGTGGAATGTTCTGAATATATCTATGTGATCCATCTGGTCCAATGTGTCATTCAAGGCTCTTGATTCTTTGTTGATTTTCTGTTTAGATGATCTGTCCATTGCTGAGAGTGGTGTGTTAAGATCTACAATTAATGTATTTGCATCAATATGATTCTTTATTTTGTTTAACATTTGGCTTATGTAGTTGGCTGCTCCCATGTTGGGGGCATAAATATTTACAATTGTTAGATCTTCTTGATGTATAGACCCTTTAAGAATGATGTGTTAAAGGTGTCCTTCTGTGTCTCTGACTACAGTCTTTAGACTAAAATCCAATTTGTCTGATATGAGAATTGCTACCTGGACTTTTTTGGGGGTCCATTGGCATGAAACATGGTCTTCCATCCCCTCACTTTCAATCTGGAAGTGTCTTTAGATTCAAGATGAGTCTCTTGTAAATAGCATATGGATGGGTCCTGTTGTTTTATCCAGTCTGCAATCCTGTTTCTTTTTATTGGAGCATTTAGGCCATTCACATTGAGAGTGATTATTGATAGATACGTTTGTATTGACATCATGTTGCCTATGGAGTTCATGTTTCTATAGATTACCTCTGTACATTTCTGTTTTGTGTCACTCTTGGGTTCGTTTCTCCTCTGTAGCACCACTCTTAGTATTTCTTGTAGTGCTGGCTTGGTGGTTTCATAATCTTTTAGACCTTGGCGGTCCTGGAAGCTCTTAATTTCTCCTTCCATTTTGAAAGTCAACCTTGTTGGATACATTATCCTTGGTTGCATATTTTTGTTATGTAATTTCCTGAATATGTCTTGCCAGCCCTTTCTGGCTTGCCAGGTTTCTGTGGAAAGGTCTGACATTATTCTGATGGTCCTCCCTCTATGGGTAAGGGATTGCTTTCCCCTAGCTGCCCTTAAGACATGTTCTTTGGTTTTATGATTCACAAATTTCACAATTATGTGCCTGGAGGCTTTTCTTGCCTCATTGATCTTGGAGGGTGTCCTCTCTGCTTCTAGGACATGAACATTTGTTTTATTCCCCAGATTAGGGAAATTTTCATCCATGATTTGTTCAACAGTATCTTCTAGGCTTCTCTCTCTCTCAACTTCTTCAGGGATTCCAATAATTCTGATATTGGAGCGTTTCATGGCATCATTTATTTCCCTTATTCTGTATTCATGGGATTTTAGCTGTTTGCTCCAAGACTTCTCTTGCTCCTCCTTCTTAATCCATCTATCTTCTAAATCACTGATACGATCCTCAGCTTCACTTACTCTGGCTGTTAGCATATTTAAATTAGATTGCATCTCATCAATAACCTTTCTAACTTCAGCTTTCACTTCTGTTACTATGGCTTCCATTTTGAGACTAATGTTCTTTTCTAAATTAGCCATTGCTTGGACGATTGCTGCCCTGAATTCCATTTCTGTCATATTGTTTATGTTCATTTCCAGTAATTCTGTGACCAGGGTTGCAGTCTCAGGGTTCTTCTTCTGTTGGATGTTCCTCCTCTGAGTCATTGTGGCGAGGAGTGGTTGAGAGGGTGTATAGCTAAATATATCAGCCACTATCTAGGTGGATTGGTCGCTGGAAGATTTTGGAGCAACCAGAATTTACCACCGAAAATGAAGGAGAAAGAAAAAAGAAAACGGAAGAGAGGAAGCAAGAAGAGAAATCCCTGCCAGAGTGGGGCCCAGTGGTAGGATTTATATGGTACAAAACTACTACAGGGTAAAGAAAAGGGCCATCAAGGGTAAATGAAGAGATCAAAAAACGAAGCCCAACCTATATGACCCCCAAGACCAGTATTTATATAATACAAAAGCATAGACTATTACACAGAAACACTAACAGACTAGCGTGGGAAGGTGAGGGCAGATACTCCTTGTGGGCAAGGAATGCTTTCAGATGCTCCCGAGTTTGTTTTGTTATTATTGGTGGAGGAGCCCACTTTCTAAAGATATAGGGAGATTAGAACTGGTTGTATATAGGGGTAGTAGTGAATAGGGATGTGGGATTAACTTGAAGCTTATAACTACATGTATATGTAAAAGAGAAAATAAAGGAAAGAAGAGAGAAGAAAGGGATAAACAGAGAAAACAAAGAGGGAAACAAGAGGCAACAACAACAGCAGAAAATACAGGAATTTGTTTGAAAAAATTTCAAGGTTAAAAAAAAATGTTATGGGGTGTTGTATTGATTATCACGTTGTGATAACAAGTGGGTTAAAAATTGAACGAAGAAAAACCATGAGAATGCATTTTTAAGTTTAAAATGGAGGCTTTAAAAGTAAAAATTAAAAAAAGTTAAAAAAGGAAATAAGGTGGAAAACTGTATCAGTAAAGTGTAGGGCTTTCGGTTCTTGTAGTCAGTACCAGGAGTTTAATAAATTGCCTTCCCCCCCCCTCCCATGTTGGGGTTTTACAGTTTGAGTGTTGTCCTGTGCTTCTGGCTTGTTTTCTGGGGGCGGGGCCTGCCGTGCTGTTTTCAGTCCCTTCTACCTGGGCTGTGTCTCTCCACCCCCTTGCTAGAGACTGGTCTCAATGGCAACCAGGTTGTCAGGTTACAGTTCTCTGTAGGGGGAGTGTTGTTCTTTTATGTCCTTTTTCAGCTGCTGAGGAAGTCAGGTCAGAGCAAGATGTCTGTGCCTAGACCTCCTTCCCAGAGAGAGCCTCTACACAGAGAGAGGCTCTTTCCCGCTTCCCAGTTAGCAGCCTGTCACAGCCGGGCAGGAGCAGATGCTGGATTGATTTCTGCCCAAGCTCCCGCTTGTGGCTTCCCTCCCACACCTCAAAACCACAACTGATTTTGGATCGCGTGACCTTGTCTGTGCCAAGGGACCTGCTGCTCCGCAGGTCCCGTGCAAGTCTGCAAAATCGCCTTCCCTGGGGGGTCGGTGCCTGGCGCACGGGGTGGAGAGAAGCGGGAGAGGAAAGCAGCGGAGGAAAGAGGGAAAAAGAAAGAAAGAAAAAAAAGAGAGAGAAAGCGGCGGGAAAATAGACTTCACGCCCACTGTTTTCACTGAGATCCTTTGTGCCACACAGGGCACTCTTGCTCTCTGCGAAACCCTGCTCCTCTGGCTTAAGCAGTGGGGTGACAGACTCTGCACCTTAGCCCCTCTAATTTCCCTCGAGCCGGGGGGCACTTCCTCTCCCTGCGGATCCCTGTCTCCCCGCTGCCACAGTGGAAAAACAGACTCCTTGCCGCTGGTTTCGCTGCGTCCCTTTGCCCCTCACAGGGCACTCTCTGTCCCCATCTCCCCACTGCTGCGGCGAAAAAACAGACTCCACGCTGCCAGCTCTGCTGCATTCCCGGTTCTGCCTCGCCCCAAATCAGACCGTAATCTGCTGTTATTCCCTGAGCACAGAGCACTTTCGTGCTGGGGTATTTGCTTTCAATGGTTCAGCTCTGTGGGCTTCCTCCCCCACACCCCTGTCTCTGGGGGTTAGCCTCCGGTTGCTCTCACTTGTTTCTACCTTTTTGCCGAAGGTCCTTGTCTCCCGTGGTGATCCAGAAGCGCGAAATATCACATTTCAGGCTGATTACATGAGTGCTCACAGTGGTCCTGTAGTGTTTTTTTTGCTGGAATTGAGCTCACTTCAGGGAACTCCCCGAAATGCAGTCACCTGGCCTTCTGCCATCTTCCAGGAGCCTTAACAAATTTCTATTGTTTAATACAGTATTATTAATTATAATCATTATGCTATACATTAGATCTGTAGACATATTCATCCAATATAACTGTAACTTTGTACTCTTTGACCAGCATTTCCCCATTTTCGCCACTTCCCTGCCCCACCTGCCTAACCACTATTTTGCTCTCTTCTTCCAGGTATTCGACTTTTTAGATCCTACGTATTACTGAGTGTCTGGCTTATTTCACTTAGTATGATGTCATCTAGGTTCATTGAAAATGGCAGGATCTCTTCCTTTCTTAAGGTTGAATCATATTTAATTGTATATATTTGGATATATATACAGATATAACATATATGTCATATCTCTATACATGTATATATGACCTATGTGTATATGTGTGACATGTGTATATATATATGAATACATGTGTGTGTTTATATGTATAGATGGCATATGCCTATGTATCTATATCACAATTTCTTTATCCATTCATTCATCAATGGACACTAATGTTCCCGTATCTTGACTGTGCGGCACCAAACATGGGTGTGCAGGTATCACTTTTTTATTTCATTTCCTTTGGGGAGAGGGGAATTGCTGGGTTTTATGGCAATTCTATTTTTTGTTTTTTTCTTTTATTTTTAAAGATTTTATTTATTTGACAGTGAGGGAGAGATCACAAGTAGGCAGAGAGACAGGCAGAGAGAGGAGGAAGCAGGCTCCCTGCTGAGCAGAGAGCCCGGCGTGGGCCTCGATCCCAGGACTCTGAAATCATGACCTGAGCCGAAGGCAGAGGCTTTAACCCACTGAGCCACCCAGGCACCCCTATTTTTCATCTTTTAAGGAACTACCATACTGTTTTCCTTAATAGCTGTATCCATTTACATTCCTGCCAACAGTGTTGAAGGACTATTTGCATCCTCACCAACCTTGCTATCTTTTATTTTTTTGATAGTAGTATGGCACATGTTAGACATAAGCCTATGTTCGTGAAGTTTACAGTCTAATGGGGAACAGATTTTACATACTTCACACATGTACATAACATTATATAAGCCAGCATATAATAAAAATATGATATACATGGAAAAAGCTTGGATTTAGAAAAGGGGATGTGATTTGTGTGGGTTACAGAAGTAGGCAAGTCTTTTGAAGGCGATTTAATAATCAATAGTAGAATGTGTAAGAACTCAGTATTTGGATTCAAAGAGGTATGATTTAAATTCTGACTCTCACACCTTTCACTGTGATCTAGGACAAATTTTTAACTTCTTCATGCCTCAGTTTCCCCATCTGCAGCATGTTGAGTCCCTAGACATAAGGTTGTTTGGAATATTAAGGACAATTATGCATTACAGTGATTAGTGCTGTTCTCAATCCATGGTTGGTGCTTTATAAACGTAGTGGTGGTAGTAGAAATTGCTGTAAATGAAGAGAGGCATGAGAATGAACATAGAAGCTACACAAAGATCAATTTTTAATGCACCCCTATTTTGTTATTTATGTACTTGATTTGATCTTAAGGGAAGTAGACAGGTGCTTAATAAATATCACTTGAAAATTGTGATGCTCATGCTTTATTTGCTATTTCATTAAACTTTTTAATAAAATACCAAGGATTTTTCAGGATAAATTATTAAATTTAAGTAAGTTTCAGAGCCAAAACACACCCATTAATCATTTTAATTCTTCATAGGGTATACAAATTTTTTAAAACCTTCCAAACCATAATGTTAATTTTAAAGTCAATTTATTTCCTAAAACCCTGTTTCTATTAATAATTTTTACTTTATCCCATTCCCCTTAGATATAGTTTCATTTTATGTGATTTTGTCTTTCTTTCATAAAATTATATTTATTGTTCTCAAAATAACAAACATACATTTGAATACAAAACACAAAAGCCATCAACAGTGAAATTATTAATATACCTACAAGATAAAAATGATTGACTTAAAGGCATTTACATCTCTGATGGATAATCCTGAGGCAAATGTGTTGAATAATAAAACCTGCTTTGGTGCTCTATTAAATTATTGAAAACCTGAATGGTAAATGTTAGTATATTATAAGGCTTGATGTTTATCATATTCCCTCCATTTTTATATTTTCTTCTCATTTGGCAAAGTATTATCATTTCCATAATGCTGACTATACCAAATAACAGATAGAAGTTTTGTGTGTGTGTGTTTTTTTTTAAGATTTTATTTTTTTGACAGAGAGAAACACAGCGAGAGAGGGAACACAAGCAGGGGGAGGGAGAGAGAGAGAAGCAGGCTTCCCGCCGAGCAGAGAGCCCAACGTGGGACTCGATCCCGGGTCTCTGAGATCATGACCCAAGCCGAAGGCAGTCGCCCAACCGACTGAGCCACCCAGGCGCCCCAAGAAAGAAGTATTTTTAAGAGTAATTTCTATCATCAGAACCCGGGCTGTTTTCTTTCAAAAAAAATCAGCGGATTCTTCCTTTAAAAGTTGGGGTAATATCAGCAATTACTCTCCAATTAATAAAGCTTCTACTTTGGAAACCAAGAAGGGATTAATTAATCACAAATTCGTAAGTGGTGCTTCAGTAGATAAAGGAAATTCTTCCAGGAGACAGAAATGAATGAGTTAAGGCTGAGCCACAGCATGGATAAAGGAAAATGAAGAGAAGCCAGTCACAGACAGAGCTGGAGCCAAGAGCTTTGGACCCCAGATGACTCTTCTGGATGGTGTGCATTGGGGCAGTGTCACAAGCAAGATGCCTGAGACTTTTTGGTCTTTAGAATCAGCTCTGGCTTCCAAGAAGGCAGTAGCTGGACATTGTAGGTGTTGCTTGGACAGGAATTAGTAGCAGAGTTTGAACTTTCACTGTGGCAATTCAGGTATTTTTTACATAGCCTCTGACTGTCCTCTGAATTAAGATGAGATACTCACTCCCCTGCAAGGAAATCTTTGCTTTGGGGGTGAGTGTTGGGGTCAGAGGAAGTCCTTTACATCTAAGCAGTCTAGCGTTCTATGGACTAGGAACACATACATTTCTTCAGCTCATTATTATCCTTTGGGAATTATCTTTTCTCTGAGGCAGTCCCTATGCAGTGATAGCTGTGTCCTTGAGTCTGGCATTGACAGTTTGTTTCTAAAATCCTGGCTTTAAGACACTCTTTCGTAGTCCATTAGACACACAAGGAAAAACATTACTCTTTCAGGTCACTGGGATTACATTTATTGAATTTCTGTTTTAAGGGATTAAATGCTTAGTCAGTCAACCTTTATTGAGCACACATTGAGTATCCAGCTCTACATTAGATGCTGTAGGAAGACAGAAAAGTTATAATAGATGAGGTTCATGTCCCATTCTAATTTTGACATAGGAAAAATAAAAATAAAAATAAAATAAAAAGTTATTTCTTAAATAACACAGAAACATGTAAAAGATATTTTGTGTATGCACCACCGTCTATCACTGATCACACATGTCATTCATTTAACAAATATTTATTGCACACATATGATGTGTGAGACCCTAGGTTACTGCTGTGATGTTATGAACTGAATACAGCATGGCCTACCCTTAGATTGCTCTTAACCTAGAAATAGTTATGACAAATATACAAGGAATTATAATATGTGCAATGTGCCACTGGTACAGATCTGAGATTGTTATAACTAAGAAAAAAGCATTATTAGAATAAGTGATATTTGCGTTGTCCCTTAAATGATGAGGAAACTGCAATGGGAAGACATACGCAAAGAGACTGCACACAGAAGAAAAACATAACAGAAGACAAAGCATAGCTTATCTGTATGAGTTATCTAATGCTGTGTAACAAATTATTTCCAAAATTACTTCCTTAAAACTGTAATAATCATTTATTATCTCTCCTGGTGTCTGTGGGAGAGGAATTGGGCTCAGCTCGGCAGGCTGGTTGTGACTTGAGATCTGTCATGAGTAGTCACACACTGGTCAGGGCTGCACTTATCTAAAGATCTGACTAGGGCCAGAGGATTGGCTTCCAAGGTGGCCATCTTATACAACTAATAAGCTCATATATGCTCTGGCCAAGGGTCTCGATCCCTCTCCAAGTGGGCTTTCCATGGGCCATGCTAGCATTCTTATAGTAGGTGGCTAACTAATGAGCAATCCGAGAGACCAAGGTAGAGACTGTGACTCCTTTTGTGACCTCAGAAGCCATTTCTGTTATATTTTGGTCATGCAGACTATCTCTGATTTATGTGGAAAGAGGCCTTATAAGAGGATAAAGATCAGAAGGTGAGGACTTTGGGGGTCATCTCACAGCCTGGATACCACAACATTCAAGGTGAGGGTGATTTAAAAATAATATATGACATAGTTGGTTAGGGGACATCTGCAAACCTCTATCAGGGGTTTCTTTGTCTACCCTCCCAGCTAGAATGTGAATACCTGGAAGCAAAAATGGTGTCCTTTATCAAGTTTTGTTCTCAGTGTCCAGAACATCTCTTAGTAATTAATAGACACTCAATGCATATTTCTTGAAGAAGTGAATTAATAAACATATGATAAATATGAGCCAAAAATATAAACATCAGAAGCATGGGGGTGAAGTCTTGATTCAGGAGAGGGTGAGAAGCCACGTAAATGAGCCAAGGTCTGCATGGAATCTGGAAAAGTAGGTAAGGTGGCTAGAAGAATTGTAGATGTTAACCAGCTTTAGCCAAGGCTTCATCTGCATGCATGATTATTTCAGTCACTCAAAGTCTATGTTAAGGAGTACAGTGGGACCTGTTAGGTAAAATGGTCCTAATAACAACCAGGGAGTTTAGATTATCAAGCAGGTCTCTGAATCATATCTCTGAATTAGCCATCAAATAAGACTTGCTTAATGTTGTCACAGAGGTCACTGCACTGACACGTTTACTGTACTGATCGATTGCTACTTTGATGGAAATGGCAAAGAATTTGGAGTCAGTTATTTGTCGTATTATTTGTTCTTCAACCGTGATAGACCATGGCCAAGCCAATTGCACTGAATTCCCAGTAAACCCTGTGGCTCAACAAGAAGGAAAGGAGGACACAGACCTTAATATGCATCAAGAAACCCTAGGGGTGCCTGGGTGGCTCAGGCGATTGAGCATCCAACTCTTGATTTCAGCTCAGATCATGATCTCAGGGTCATGGAATCCAGTCTCCTTGTTCCTCTCCCTTCCTCCACTTGTTGCACTCTCTCTCTCTCTCTCTCTCAAAGAAATAAAACCTTTAAAAATAAAAGAAATCATAAAGCTAGAACCTTGACTTTAGGTCTGAGTGATGCAGGCTGTGAGGTTCCTGCAGCCCACACCAAATCCCTCCCCTTTTAAAAGTGTAAGTATTAGGCAGCATACCTGGGGGATCTTTGACCTTGTGGATTCCTCAGTCTGCACAGCTGCCAGAACTCCAAATTTTTGGAATGCACCCTGAAGAACAAAGGAGCCCCTGGAGCTAAATCAACTTACACCAGTGTGTGTCCATCTTGCGCAGCCTGTTGGTTGGTTCTGCACTGAAACAAGGAGAACTTAGCCCCAGTGGGCCCTGAGCAGGCCGCTCGCCCAGCCCCGGAACATGGACCAGACTTGACATTCTGTTCTCACTCTACCCGATACAGGACTAATGAAATTAGACCCCATCTATGCACAAACAGAACTGTAAAGCTACCAGAAACACAGAAGGTTCTGTATCATCCTTTTCTCCCCGCCTTCATTATTTGAAGAAAGTGGTTACAGTTGTTTTTGATAACTCCATTAAAACAGGAGAGGTGAAATGCTTTCCTTCTACACATGAGATCCTATTGGGAAGCTGACAGGGATGGCATCTGACAGATGAAGCCCTGCTTCCCACTCATGCTTCCCTCATGAGGTGTGCTAAGGAGCTACATCCTCTCCCAGATGCAGCCTAATGAACGGAGGCAAAGTTGGAGAACATAGGATGGAAGCTGTTCTGCTGGGAAGGATTGGGGGGAATGGGTCCAGGTTAAAGTAAATAAGCACAAGAGCTCAAACTCAAAGCTCTAAATGTTCATTCATTGCTAACAAAACTGAGGAACTCTTCTCATGTGAAAGGGCTGCAATTTGCTTTTGACAGTAGCGTTATCACTTTTTAAAAGGAGGAAGTCCATAGGCAGTGGCAGGAGTGCACAATTATAAGAAAAGTGCATGGCCAAGCCTGGGCACAAGGTCAGAAGCAGTTTCCTCTGAAACCCAAGTGAATAGAATCAGCCTCTATTCATATACGCCCTCAGCCAGCACCCACGCACCCTTGCTCAACTCTTCCCTGCAACCCACTCTGTGCTGGAAATAGATCCATAGAGTCTGCTGTCAGATTTATGCAAGGTTTACAGGCTCTCAGCCCTCTCTCAGCCTGATGCTCACAGTGAGAGTTTCCCCGTGAGGTCAAGAGTTGAGGTTTCACAGCATTTCTCTCTGTAGGGGAAGAACATCTATTGAGTTGAGATGGCAATAAGACAAAGCAGATTGGAGATTGTAACAGTATTTGGGTTCTCCATTTCCTAAGTCACCTATCTGGTGCCCTTCCCTTCTCCCTCTCCTGACAAGTTCAATGCTGCCCGCTAGTTGGGACCAGTTTTGTCCTCTACAGAGGGCTAGGGAGAAACTCTAGTTTAGTACCATGTTAGTGATGCTGGTGGTCCTTCTCTAACTTTGGTGACCCAGGCTTACAGTGACTATGCTTCTGCCATGGACCCTGAGCATCCCAGCCCCAGGTGTGAGTCCCTGTCCTGGGTCCCCCAGAGTATCCTCCCTGGCCATGGCTAATGTGGTCTCTTCCATGATTTGCCCAACCTTCCTTTGCCTCTGACCTTGGGCACTATTTAATCCCTGTATCTCAATTCTGTTGCATATCAACACTGTCCTAAAAGGGTTTGTGTGTGTGTGTGTGTGTGTGTGTGTGTGTATTTGTTTTTTTCCACAGGTTTTTTTTGAGAAATAATTGATATGCATCACTGTGGAATTTCAAGATATACAGCATAATGGTTTGATTTATGTATTGTATGAAATAATTACCACAGTACATGTATTAGAATCCATTTTTTTATTTATGGCAAAATATGCATAACATACAATTTACCATTTTAACCACTTCTAACTGTACAATTCAGTAGCATTAAATACATTGGTATATAACCATCACTACCATGTATCTCTAGAATTTTTCATGTTCTTAAACAGAAATTCTATGCCCGTTAAACACTAACTCTCCCTTCCTTCCCGAGACACTCTTTTACTGTCTTCATGAATTTGATTATCGCAGGTATTTCATGTAAGTGGAATCACAAATTTGTCCTTTTATGCCTGGTATCATTTCCCTTAGTCTAATGCCTTCAAGGTTCATCTCTGTTGTAGTGTGAGTCAGAATTTCCTTCCTCTTTAAAGCTGAATAATGTTTTATTCTATGTTTATACCATATTTTGTCCATCCACTCATCCACTGATGGACATTTGGGTTGTTTCCACATTTTGACTGTTGTGAGTAAAGCTTCTATGAACATGGGTACAGATATCTCTTTGAGTTCTTGCTTTTGGTTCACTTAAATGTGGGATCGTTGGATCATATGGTCATTCTATGTTGTTGTTTCTGTTGTTTTAAGAGGTGATGTAGTGTTTCCCACCAGCAGTTCACAAGGGTTCCAATTTTTCCACATACTTTCCAACACTTACTATTTCCTGTTTTTTGATAATAGCTATGCCAGTGGGTATGAAGCAGTGCCCAGGAAATTTAAAAAATTATCAATGCCATGGCTTTGTGTCAAAGACTCTTAGTGATCTGGAGGTGAGGCCTTGTCAACAATACTTTGAAAACTGACTAATGATGTTAATGTGCAGCCAGTGTTGATAACCTCTAATATATTCTTGGCTTATGCTAGCTAACTCTATTGCATATTCCTAGGCTGCCTTCCTGGTCTCATTTGAAGAGACAAAAGCTTAGAAGCACTTACCAAGTCAGTACACAAGCCTACGTGACTCCAACCTATGCTCTGTCCTCTGTACCCCAGTTGTATGCTAAAGGGCTATTTTCACAGGGCTCCCAATGCAATCTGCCAGCACAGAGCATACTAAACCCTTGGATCTGGACTGTGGGGTATATTAGTTCCTAGGGCTGCTAAAACAGGTGACCACAAACTGGATGGCTTCAAAAAATAGAAATTTAGCCTTTCACATCTCTAGAGTCCAGATGTCTGGAATCAAGGCATTTGTAGTATTGGTTTCTTCAGGAGCCTCTAAGAATCCCTTCTATGCCTCTCTCTGCTGCTGGTGGCAAATGACAACCCTCGGTGTTCTTTGACTTATAGATGCACCACTGCAATCTTGGCCTCCATCTTCAATGGCCTTTCTCTCTTTGTGTTTTCTCTCCTTCTGTCTCTTATAAGGATACAGCTCATTCATTCCATTTAGGGCCCTCTTGAGATCCTAAATTTATTTTATCTACAAGGAACTTTTTTTTACCCAGATAAGGTCACATTCACCAGTACATAGGATTAGGATTTGGGCAGATCTGGCAGGTAACACATACAACCCACTACAAGGAGCTTTCTGTTGGTCTTTCAAATTGTAATCAGTTCCATCATGAGTCAAGAGTTCAGCATTTACCAAAGCTTAATTTGTTGGAATCCAGGCTGCAAATAGACTCACACTGGAATCAGATTACCAAACTAGCTACATAAATCTTTCCCTCATGTCAAAGAGGTTGCCTAACTTTTTAGTCCAGCTCTAAGGGGCTCAAGAACAAAGTCTAATCCCTAAAATAGTTTTGAGACTGCCTTGGAGCCAGTGAGATAGTGCCAAAACCCTGGCTCAAAATGCCACAGAAACACCCAGACTAGGGCACACACTCTGCTCATTCTCCCATATTGAAAGGATCTACCAGAGTGGGAGATGTTGAGGCTGCTCTACAATGGAATATTCTGAGGCAAAAAGTTCCACTTATTGGAAGAAACTCCATAGCATTTAAATCCCCCTGGTTGAGCTCCAAGATGATCATGTGTCCATGGTGTCCTCTCTCCCTGTCTCTTTGCTTTAAACTTATTCCATGGTATCCACATAGCCTTCTGATAATTTCAAGCCTTCTTGGAAAGGAAAAAACAACAAAATAAAGGTTTTTCTCATGGAAAAGTCCAGGGCTGCCAGCATGCCCCATGGTAGAGTTGGGAAGGCTCCTACGAGGCTATCTCCTTCTTCAGCTAATTTTATCATCCTGTTTGGATGAGAAAGGCCTATCCCTAATCGTCAGTCTCTCTTGACCCTGTATAAGCTGCAAGAAGTTTAGGGGAAGGAAATGGCATTTCACCTTATATATAACTCCACTGTGTGCCAAAATCAGGCCAGCCCCACTTTTCCAACTGTGCAGGCATCTGGGATATTGGGTATAAAATCCTGAACTGAATTATTTTCAGTTTGGGAATGTTTGCTGAGTTGTCTAAAGTGAGAACACTTTTTTTTTTCTCAGAGAAAAAAATTTTGCAGAGAATTGCACACGTGGTCCTCACTCCCATTTTCTTTTAACATTTGGAATGATTTTATTGCAAACTATGATTCCACTAAGAGTGAATACATCTGAGGACACCAAATGCAGTCTCCCAGTGGACTTAGCCATTTGTAAAACCATCAGAGAATCTATAGGCAAAGGTTTTAAGAAATGAGAGAGGCAATTCATCAACTCTTCATGCATATTCTCTTGACTGCCAAGGAAATTAAAATTGTTTTCACCTAAGGAAACCTTAGCACAATTTTATTATATAAATATAATATGTATCTAATGCTATTTTGCAATCAATTTACCCATTATGGTGAAAACCTAGTTGTACTTCTCTTTCTCATGAAAAGTTTGTCTTAGCATGTCCATTGGTGATCTAATTTGTGCATCTATATTCTAATGTTTTTATCAATTTACAACTTTTTATAAGAAATGGCCAAGTTGACCATTTTTATGTTTTATTTTCTCCTGTTTGCATGCTTAGTTAATTATATGGAAACAGTACACGTTTAGGGACAGGAGCATATTTTTCTGCCACCAAGGGCTTAGAGGAGAGCTTCATTCATAGTAAGCATTCCATAACTGTTTATTGAAATGCAGATATATGTGAAGTAGGTATGTGCCTTATATACAACACAGAAGCTTAATCCACAGAAGCTTAATTTCTCCACATTTCATTTTCTCCATTTTTAAAAGATTTTTTAAAAAATTTATTTACTTGACAGAGAAATAGAAAGAGGACAAGTAGGCAGAGTGGCAGGCAGAGGGAGAGGGAGAAATAGGCTCTCCAGTGAGCAGGGAGCCCAACGTGGGGCTTGATCCCAGGACCCTGGGATCATGACCTGAGCCCAAGACAGATGCTTAACCTACTGAGCCACCCAGGTGCCCCTCATTTTCCTCATTTTTAATAGTTCTACACGAGTTGTATTATAAGCCCTCTCAAATCTTAGTAGTGTATTTTTGTTAGACATATACAAAACAACATAATATATAAAAGTAGAGTACAAAGTGTTAACTGATATATGTAAAGATGTTCTGCCTTATTAATAATAAATTAAATAAATACAAATTAAAACTGCAAGATTACATCTCTCATTTTGGCACAAATGTAAAAGTTTGATCACGTTTTGATCATTCCGAGCTGATGGGCACAATACTATACATTGTTGATGAGAACTGAGTAGGTACATGAATTCAGGGATAAAAATGTTCATCTCACTTAAGAAAGCCATCTCAGCATTAGAAATCAAGCCTACAAAAATAATTGTGCAACTCTGTAAACACATTCATAAAAAGGGCTTTATGAAGACAAGTAATTAGAAATGAGTTCAGTGCCATCTCCTGAGGCATGAATAAAGAAACTGTGGTTTGTACAATGGAATTTAATACATTTATACAGAACAAGGTCAATCTATAGGGCCCAGAAAGATGACAAGCATATATTGTTACATGAGCTATGGACCAATATGTAGAGAGAGAACAATTCTGTTTGTTTGTTGGTTTATTTATTTATTTATTTGAGAGTGAGAACGCGCTTGTGCTAGTGGCAGAGTTTGGAGGAGAAGCAGACAGAGAGGGAGAGAGACAATCTTAAGCAGACTCCCTGCTGAGTATGAAGCCCAAGGCGGGGCTCAATCCCAGGACACGGAGATCATGACCTGAGCCAATATCTAGAGTCGAATGCTTAACCAACTGAGCCACCCAGGCACCCTAATTCTGTTTTTTATTAGAAAAAAGAGCTTTTATGTATGCATAAATGTGAGTGCATATAGGTATAAATCAGAAAAGTAGTGGAATATTGGCCATGTACAACTCCTTCCAATTTTGTCTTATTACAGTACTATATTTCCCACCTTTCAATTTCAGTGTTAGAAGAATAAAAACAACTCAGAACAAATAGCTAATTTGATATAGTGATTATAGAAATATCATATGTTTTCTTATACTTTTAATGTTTTTAGTCAGTTATTCTTTAAATCATCTTTAGAATCACTGAGAAGATTTGGGAGTCTGGAAGTTATACAGTCATTAAGAAAGGGAGGAAAAGTGAAAGTTTTGCGGGGAACTGTACTGATTACCAAGAATGTTGAAGAAAGCACTGAGGTGGAGGGGCTAATAAATTACAATTCAAATATGTATTTACTTTTTTTTAACAAGTCTTAAATGCAGTATCTAGTGTTCTTGGAACTGTTCTGTTATGTCTCAGTGATGACCCAAACTGGAACAGCCTGGCTGCTAAGTGCCCTGGAAGAGATAGGTTCCTTTCCTCCACCACTTTCTTTTCAGCACCTCCTACTCTTGACCTTGTATGGGTGGAGGAAAGTAGGTCAGGCAAGGCTGCTGCTCCTGTGAAGCTGGTGGGAATATCAGATGAGCAAATAAACACGGGGTATTTCTGGTAGTGATAAGAGGTAGGAAGAAAACAAAGCAGGGGCAATGATGGGAGTGAGTAGGTTTAACTGAATTTATGTGCATACTTTCAACAGAGTGATCAGAGAAGGACTTTCCAGGAAGGGGCATTTGCCCTGAGATCTGAACACTGAAAAGGGGTAGCCCTGTGAAGATTGGAGAGAATGATATTCTAGGCAGAAATAAGAGTACTTTATATATATGTATATATACAGTACTTTATACATATGAAGTACATAAATATATCTTTATACTTTATATATAGTGACTGTATATAATAAATATGTATATACTTTATATATAAATTTTATATATATAAATATATAAACATATAAATATAAATATATACATTATATATAGTACTATAAACATGTAATATATGTTTATATATTATGTATAAATATATAAATATAAATATACTATACTATATTATGCTATAAATATAATATATATAAAGTATGATATATTTATATACTATATATACTCTATATTTATAGTACTTTATATGTATGAAGTAGTACATATATATTTTTTATATGTATATATATAAGCCCTAAAGTGGTTGTGCTCTGATATTGTGGTCAGTGTGGTCCCCTAAACTCATATATTAAACCTCTAACTTTCAACATAGCTGTATTTGGAGTTAGGGTCTATAAAGAGGAAATTAAAGTCATAGGGAAGAGGGCTCGCTACACTAGGAGTAGTGTCCTTATAAATGCTCTCTCTTCCAGTTATATGAAGACACAGTGAGAAACTGGTGGCTATAAGCCAGGAAGAAAGTCCTCACCAGAAACCAAACTGGCCAGAATCTTGATCTTGGACTTCCCAACCTCCAGAACTGGGAGAAAATAAATTTCTGTCATTTAAGCCACCTAGTTGATGGCATTTTGCTATGGCAGTCCAAGTTGGCTAAGACATTAGGTTTAGGGTGTGTTTAAGTTAGAGCTTATAAGACTTCCTGACAGGTTGGAAGTGCAGAACAGGGGAAAAAAGATTAAAGGTAACATTGAGGCTTTTTGCTTGAGTGATGACTGAGGTGCATTAAATTCAATGGGAAGATGGAGTGCGAGGGGATGTACATGAAGGGGAAAAGGCAAAATCAGGAGTTTTAGTGTGTACTCATTAATTTTAAGATTGCTGCCTGTTAAACATTGTCATGGAGTCAGACATACAAGCTGGGGCCAAGTTGAGTGTCATTGGCATTTAAATTGAGTTTAAAGCTGTGGAACTAGAGGAGTCCATCCTAGCAGGATGTGTCCACAGGGCACCCCGTGGCATTCCAACAGTTTGAGGAGCACTGAAGACAGAGAAGCCAGCAAAAGTAGAAATTTGTGACCCAGGAGAACACCAGAAACCAAGAGCAGGTAAGTGCTGCTAAGAGGCTGAGTGAGATGAAAACAGAGATTGCAGACTTCATTTGGCAGGCAGAGGTCCTAGAGCCTTTAGATAACAGGAGTGCTAGTGGAGTAGGGGGAAGCCAAGGCTGACTGAAGAGTAAGAATGGGAGGTAAAGAAATAAAGAGGACTCATGTGTGGAATCGTGTTCCAGTAGGAAGCAAAAGAATGAGGCTGTACATAAAAAAGATGAGGATCAAGAGACAATTTTAAAAAATATTTTTGTGGTGGAAAATTTTAAATGTATAAAAAACGTAGATCCAATAGTACAGTAGACTTCACATGCATCAACAGCTTTAAGTTTGAGCGATCTTATTCATCTGCACTGCTATGCACTTACGCAGTTTTGTATTATTTTGAAGCAAATCCTACATATTATTTCATCTGTGCTATTTGAAATTACATCTCTAACAGACAAGGACTCCTTGCAAAGAAATATAATCACAGGGTGCCTGGGTGGTTCAGTGGTTTAAGCCTCTGCCTTTGGCTCAGGTCATGATCTCAGGGTCCTAGAATCAAGGCCTGCATAGCATCTGGCTCTCTGCTCAGCAGGGAGCCTGCTTCCTCCTCTCTCTCTGCCTGCCTCTCTGCCAACTTGTGATCTCTCTGTGTCAAATAAATAAATAAAAATTTAAAAAAAAGAAATATAACCACAATATCCTACAATGCCTAAAAAGAATTAATAATAATCTCTTATACCAAACATCTAGAGTATTCAAAGTTCTAATTATTTCACAAAGGTCACAAGTTTGAATGATTTGTTTGAATTAATTCCCAAACAGGATCTACACATTGCAAATTCTTTTGGTTTGCCATTGCTCTGTCTTTTTTTGTTTTTGTTGTTTTTGTTTTGTTTCTTTTGCTCTGCCTTCTGAATCTTTTAGTCTAAATATTCTCTCTTTATCTTTTGTCCCCCTTGAAATTTATTTCTGAAGAAACCAGTATGCCCTGTAGAGTTTCCTACATTCTGAGTATTCCTTTTTGAACTCTGTTTAACAGAGTTCTCTTCTTTTGTATTTCCCCCAAATTGGTGGTTGGATCCAAAATTTTGATCAGAATCAGATTTAAATTTGGTGGCATGATTAATTTAGAGATGATGGTATGTTTATCCATCAAGAAGAACATAATGTCTGGTTGTCTCTTTTTTTGTGTTGTTAGCAGCCATTGGTGCTCTCTGTCCAGATACATTAATTCATTAGGGATTGCAAAATGGTGACATTCCAATTCTATCCTTTCTTCTTTATTTGCTGGAATACTTTCCTTATCAATTGTTTGGTTACTTACTGTTACAGTTTGTTAGGAAAGACAGAATAAATTTTTGATTCTTTCTCTTTGACTGGTTTCAAAAATAATAAGTAAATTCTTTAGTATCTTCCAATAAGGAATGATTTTTTAAAATAATAAAATGAACTCGTAGATTTAAATATACTCATTGTGTTTCAATACATCATATTTACTTTCCTTGAAGTCCAAATTCCCCATTGTGGACAATGGGAGCTTCTTCAGTTTGGACCCAAAATATTTTTGACATACCTTGGTAGTTGTTTATAGATTCTTTGTTATCTGGTATTCTAGGCTTATCTTGTATGATTTCTATTTTACATGGTAATCAGCTATTTCTTGAAAGAGAAGAATTTTTATTTTAAGTATGAGATACTGAAGCATATTTATACATTGAGGAGGACAATCCAGATGAGCGGAAATAACTACAGGAGCACCATCCTCAGTAAGTAAGGGAGGATGGGGCAAGTGGAAAGGTTAACCATAGATTGGAACAGGGACAATTAATTCATTGTAGTGGTGCATGTGCAAAGCAAAATGCTCTACACATATAGGAGGTGTATGGGTGATTAAAAAATAAAGCTGCCAGTATGATTCTGTGTTAAGTTGCCACGTTTCCCACTTATAAATGCTACACTTACAAGTATAATACTCACCTAGTTATTTCCTCAATCATTGATACATTGAACACTTTTGTTGCCCTGTAAATAACTTCCATAGTCAAAAATCTCAAAATAGGGGCTCCTGGGTGGCTCAGTCAATTGAGCTTCAGACACCTGGTTTCAGCCCTAGTCATGATCTCAGGTCACGGGATCAAGCCCCACATGGGACTTCACACTTTGTTCAGAATCTGCTTGGGATTCTCTCTCTCCTTCTCCCTTTCCCTCTGCCCCTCCCCCATCTCTGTCTCTCTGTCAAATAAATAAATAAAATATTTAAAAAGAAAACCAAAAATCTCAAAATAGATGACTAGCAAAACTTTGAGATTTTTCATGGATTGTTAAGATTTTAAAGTTAAAGTAAAAATACTTAGCTTTCCAGATTTAAATATTACTTGTTTAAAATTATTTTCCAGGGGGCACCTGGGTGGCTCAGTTGTTAAGCATCTGCCTTCAGCTCAGATCATGATCCCAGAGTTCTGGGATTGAGCCCTGCATCAGGCTCCCTGCTGGGTGGAAAGCCTTCTCCCTCTCTCACTCTCCTTGCTTGTGTTCCCTCTCTAGCTGTGTTTCCCTCTGCCAGGTAAATAAATAAAAATCTTTAAAATTATTTTCCTTTTAATTTCCAAACAGCATTAATTTACTCCTGATGTATTTGGAAAAGTGAAAAATATTGATCTTGTGGTTTCTTTGCTCTTACTGGCTTGAATCATGACAATAAGGAGGGTCTCTCTGTAAGTGGCATTTTTCCCAACTAATGAATGTCACTGACATACAAATGGCTATCCCATCTTCTCTGACTTGGCTAAAGAGGTATCCCCACCCCCTTCCTTTATACTCACTACTGCTGATAGATCTATTCCATTCCTCTCTTTACAGGGACTGTAACAGCATCTCTTCTCCCCATTTCCTTCTCATGTTTGTTTCACTACATTATTAATGCTTTTAAGGACTATCCAGATATTATAAAACAAAACAACACAAAACAAAAAACAGAAAAATGTAAACAGTAAATAGTGTTGTCTGTTGTAGACGTTAGGTCTGTTGTAGATGACCTGAGATTAGCATTCTCCCTTCTCTCCACTAGAATCCTTTCTCCCTTGGATTCTTGTGCCAAGTTGGATCTGAGGGCAGTTTAGAAGATATAGGATGGGTTTAAGTCAACTTGAAACCTGAAATACATCTTTTAATGCAATTCAAGCAAGAGACTACAAAAAGATAAACTTAGAACAAGACCCTGACAATGGAATTGGATAGGAAAGAAAAAGAGAAATGTAGGGAGAAGAGTAATGATGGTGACTGTTACAGTTTTGAAATATTGCTTAGAATCACCCAGCAAAAACTGAAAAAGGAAACTGCTCTCCATTCTTTTCTTTTTTCCTGTGACATCAAATCTCCCTGGTCCCAGGATCCTGAAATTGATCTAATTATTAATTGTACTAATGTGCTACAGGGCAGTAAGACTAGAGTTAAAAAGTATGATTTGAGGAACTTGACTAAAATGATTTGGATGGAAAATTTTATTCCAATTTTCTTTTACTGTTACTTAATTTTTTTTTCTAGTGTTCCAAGATTCATTCCCCATTCCCCACACCCAGTGCTCCATGCATTAGGTGCCCCCAGTACCCACCACCAGGCTCCCCATCCCCCCACCCCCCTCCCTCCAAGTCCCTCAGTTTGTTTCTGTGTCCAAAGTTTCTGTTGTTTCGTTTCTCTCCCTGGATTACCCTAGTTCCCATTTACTTTCCTTCTCCCACTGTCCTCCAGGTTACCCCTCATGCACCGCAAGTAAGTGAAACCATGTGATACTTGACTTTTTCTTCTTGGCTTATTTCACTCAGCATAATCTCTTCCAGTCCAGTCCATGTTGCTACAAAAGTTAGATATCCATCCTTTCTGATGGAGGCATAGTATTCCATTGTACATATATTCCATATATACCACATCTTCTTTATCCATTCATCTGTTGATGGGCACCTTGGCTCTTTCCACAGTTTGGCGATTGTGGCCAATGCTGCAATGAACATTGGGGTACATATGGCCCTTCTTTTCACTACATCTGTATCTTTGGGGTAAATGCCCAGTAGTGCAATTGCAGGGTCATAGGGTAGCTCTATTTTTAATTTTTTAAGGAATCTCTACACTATTTTCCAAAGCAGCTGTACCAGTTTACATTCCCACCAACAGTGTAAGAGGGTTCCCCTTTCTCTGCAGCCTCCCCAACACTTGTTTCCTGACTTGTTAATTTTGGCCATTCTGACTGGCATAAGGTGGTATCTCAGTGTGGTTTTGATTTCAATTTCCCTGATACCTAGTGACGCTGAACATTTTTCATGTGTCTGTTAGCCATTTGTATATCTTCTATGGAGAAGTTCCTCTTCATGTCTCTTGCCCATTTTTTGATGTGTTCATCTTCTTTTTGGATGTTGAGTTTGAGTAGTTCTTTATAGATCTTGGATACTAGCCCTTTGTCTGTAGTGTCATTTGCAAATATCTTCTCCCATTCTGTGGGTTGCCTCTTTGTTTTGTTGACTGTTTCCTTTGCTGTACAGAAGCTTTTTATTTTGATGAAGTTCCAGAAGTTCATTTTCACTTTTGACTCCTTTGTCTTTGGAGATGTGTCTTGAAAGAAGTTGCTGTGGCCGATGTCAAAGAGGTTACTGCCTATGTTCTCTTCCAGGATTTTGATGGATTCCTGCCTCACGTTGAGGCCTTTCATCCATTTCAAGTTATGCCTTTGTGTGTGGTGTAAAAGAATGGTCTAGTTTCATTCTTCTATAGGTAGCTGTCCAATTTTCCCAGCACCATTTATCGAAGCGACTGTCTTTTTTCCACTGGATATTTTTTCTTGCTTTGTCAAAGATGATTTGCCTATAGATTTGTGGGTCCATATCTGGACTCTCCACTCTGTTCCATTGGTCTATTTCTCTGTTTTTGTACCAGTACCATGCTGTCTTGGTAATCACAGCTATGTAATAAAGCCTGAAGTCAGGTAACGAGATGCCCCCAGCTTTGCTTTTCTTCTTCAGCAATTCCTTAGTGATTCGGAGTCTTTTTTGGTTCCATATAAATTTTGTTAGGATTGTTTGTTCCAACGTTTTGAAGAATGTTGGTGGAATTTTTATCAGAAGGGCATTGAAAGTGTAGATTGCTCTGGGCAGTATAGACATTTTGACAATGTTTATTCTTCTGAACCATGAGCATGGAATGCTCTTCCATCTTTTTGTGTCTTCTTCAATTTCTTTCATGAGTGTTCTGTAGTTCCTCAAGTACAGATCCTTGACTTCTTTGGTTAGGTTTATTCCTAAGTATCTTACAGTTTTTGGTGCTATAGTAAACGGAATCGATTCTCTGATTTCCTTTTCTATTTTTTCATTGTTAGTGTATAAGAATACAACTGATTTCTGTGCATTGATTTTGTATCCTGCCACATTACCAAATGGTTGGATGAGTTCTAGTAGTTTGGGAGTAGAGTCTTTTGGGTTTTCCACATAGAGTATCATGTCATCTGCAAAGAGAGAGAGTTTGGCTTCGTCTTTGCCAAGCTGGATACCTTTTATTTCTTTCTGTTGCCTGATTGCTGTTGCTAGGACTTCTAACACTATGTTGAACCGTAGCGGTGAGAGTGGGCATCCTTGCCT
>PITA01026175.1:0-23085 GCA_004023965.1 Spilogale gracilis
CCGTGATCCGGAAAGCTGCTTGGGGAGCTGTAGGTCAGACTCACCCTGGGATCAGAGATCCTAGGGATATAGGAGGCTCCTCAGAGGGACTTAGAGGTACGGGATGGAGAGGACAGAGGGGGGGCCCGTGGGGAAGTCTCTGGAAGAGAACCCTTCAGTCTGGTTAGGTACCTGCAAAACAGGAAGAGACCAAAACCAGGATTGAATGAGACGAGGAGAAAGCTGAAGAAGCAGGGCATGGATGGGAATGAGCCGAGCTGGAGGAGAGACGAGAGACAGACACAGAGAGGAGAGGGACAGATAGAGGGCATGGGAAGGGAGCAACAGAGACAGAAAGGGAGAGGGGGAACAAGAAGCCGGTCTGGACACGGGGACAAAGAGGGTGAGACAGAGAGAGTCAGCAAGGAGAACAAGAGACACAGAAAGAGACAGAAGAAGAGAGCCAGGCCCCACAGCCGGGCCAGGAAGGAGGAGCCACAGACCAGAGCGGGGAGTGAGTTTTCCAAAAAGCACTTAAGCTGTTATGTCAGCAATTATGCCCTTAGCCTCCTCGGGGAATGACAGCCTTGAGTGATGGCTGGAAGGAAATAGATGTGCAAAATACATGCATTTTTGTCAAATGAGCTCAATTGTCAGCGACAGGCCTAAATGTCAGCACACACAGCGGAGCCCAGGCTGCCAGGGGCACCGACCTCGGGGCTCCCCAGCCGCTGCCTGGCCTGTGCCCCCTGCCCTTCCCCCCTGCCCTCGCCTCCCGCCTAGGCCTGTGCTCCCTCCCGCCTGGTATCCACTAACCCAGGAGTTCCGGGGTCCCAGAGAGAAAGCATTCTGGAGGAATCCTTTCCTAAGCCGGCGTCCCCCGAGCCCACAACCTTGAACTCCACCTCCCGCAGGGAATGTCCTTCTCTGACCATGGGGAAGGTCCTTAAATCCCAGCCTGAGGGGATGGGACTCCGTAAGGGGGGCCCTCAGAGCAGTCAGGTGTGCAGAGCTGGGTGCGAAGTCCAGCCCTGGTATGACCTGTGTGATGTGGTCCCTTGGCTTAACCTCTCCGCGCCTCTATTTCCTCTCCTGTAAAATGGGTGTTTGTGGCCTTCATCTCCGAGAGTTCAACAGATGAAGATTGGAAAACTCGTACTTAGATCAGGGCCTGGCACGCCCAAGACAATAGGGAGCCAGCCACAGCTTCTGAGCCCGGAGTGACAGCATCAGAAGCAGGGACGATGCTCAGAGGCTGAGAGGAGATTACGAGAGTTCTAGGTCCTCACTACCGGGTACCGCTGTTCTGCAGCATCAGCGCCCCCTGGGAACTTAACAGGAATGCAGAAGCTCAGGCCCCACCCCGGAACTGCTGAATCAGAATCTGTATTTTAATAAGATCCCAGGTGTCTGTGTGCCAAGTCAACTTTGAGAAGCCCGCTCTCGGAACAGGGAGAACAGTTAGCTACGCCGTTCAGGGCAGAGAGTCGGTGAAGGTCAGCAGCGCTGGGAACAGAGGACGGATGTGTCAGATCTTGATTATTTACTGCACCCGGGGCTGGGTGCTTTAGCCCTTAGAACGACGCTGCCTCCCTTTCGGAATACGGAGACAGCCCAGCGGGGCTGCGGGGCCTGCCGCGCACCAACACGGTGTGTAGGGGAGTACCCAGGTCTGGTCCCAGGTCCGATCCCAGGGGCAGAACCGGGTAGTGGGGCTGGAGAAGGGGCAGGCTCAGGAAGGAGTCCCCAGACCTCCGGGAATGGTGGTTAGCGAGGGCCAGGGAGCAGTGGTAATGAATCAGAGGCTGGCACACTCGGCGGTGGGATAAAGTCCCAGGAATGAGAACACAGGAGGACGGTGACAAGTTTGACGCTGGTACAGTGGCGACGTCCAGCAGATCTGGGGCTCCAGAGAAGGGCCCATCTGGGATCATCTGCCTGGAGAACAACAAACAAGGATTAAGCCCGCTCCATCACACTGGTTCTCTGGACGGATGTTCCCTATACTACAGATGAGCAAGTAGAGGCTCAGAGGGTGAGTCATTTGCTTAAGGTCACACGCAGGACCCGCAGACACAGCTCTGAGATCTGAGCCAACTTCTGCCTGGATAAAGGGCTCATCACCTTGCCATCGCACCAAGACATGGATAAGCCATGCTCGAAGTGGCCTGGGGGTCTTGATTTGGGCTCCCCCAAAAGCAGACTCCCAGACAAGGATTGGGGGCAAGTAGTTAATTTGGGAGGGGATGCAGGAAGCACAGTGAGAGTCAGGCAGCCAGCATAGGGAAGAAAGGAAAGCCTATCCAGGCTGGTTCACAGGCTAGTTACCAACTGGGCAATGGAGGCTTTATTCCAAGGGGGACCCTTGAGCTTCTGCACACACACATCTTAAGCCTCAGACTAGCCCCGCTGAAGGCAAGGAAGCTGGAATGGTTATGCACGGGATGCTGGAGCGTTTGCCAAATTGCGGGGGGTTTGCCACACCTCTGGCTGCCCTCCCCCCCGCCCGAGGGCTGAGCTCAGCCCGGCAGCCAGAGCAGTGCCCGGCAGAGAGAACGGTGCCAGGCAAGGAAGCCGAAGGCTTGGAACTGCAGGTGGCTCCCCCCACCCCCAGGCTCTCAAGCTCGTCCCATCCACAGGGAGGCCCAGGGTTTGGAAAGACTTTGGGATAGAAAGCTTTGAGGGTTCTAACTACAGCTTGACCACATTCCCACCGTGAGATTGCTCAACCTCTCTGAACTCAGTTTTCCAACCATGAAATGGAGACAATCACACTTAACTTACAGGATGTGTGGGATCAATTAAATATCAACTTTTCCTTAGGGGAGAATTTACACCAATATCGGCATTCCCATATTTAAGAATTTACCGCGGTTCAGATGTTCTCCGCGCGCCAGGCACCGTGCTGAGAGCGCTGTGAGTGCCATCAGCGCCTTTGAACTTCTCAACAGAGGAAGTGTTATCTCTGTTCTACAAACAAGGAACAGAGGCTCAGAGAGGTTATGCCGCTTGTTCACGTTCACACAGCAAATAAGCCCAGGAGCTAGATCTGTACCTAGGCGGAATGCACCAGGTCATTTTGCCTCCACAGGTGAGCAGCTTGTGCCGGGTGTAGAGCAAGAACTCAGTTCCTTTTCCTCCCTTCTCCCTGGAAGCTCCACCACAGCAAATTATTCTCCTAAATATCCTAATGATCTCAAGCTGGTTGTACAAGTGGCAGTACTATGTGGTGGTGAAGGAGGTTAGCTCCACAGCTAAACTCTTCTAGGTTCAACTAGCTGTGTTCCCTTAGACTATTCACACACCCTCTCTGTGCTTTAGTGGCCTGTCCATATAATGAGGAGAATAACCATACCCTCTTCTTAGTGGGGAATGTAAGGGTGTCTATACAGTACTTAGAAGGCTGTCTGGTGTATAGTATTGTTCAGTAAATATCACTAAGCCCCAGATGTTAACATTAGTCTCCAGGGCTTATGCTACATTAAAGAGATCTCATGGGGCTCCTTCCCCTTCCCCAAGGTCGTGCTGTACCTTCAGATCATCCCAGCATAAGGGAAGGGGAGCGGAGAAGGAAAAGAATGGGGAGAGAAACTCACATTTACCAACTCCCGTTCTTTACAAGTCTGTCTCAATCGGTCCATACGACAACAGCGTAAGTACTACTTGGACCCCAGGAACGTCAAAGGGCAGAAGGGACTTCCCAGCATCACACAGCTATGGGTAAGCAGTGACTCTCCCCCTTCTGTGCTTCCACTCAGTGGGATGACGTGGCCACTGCACCCACACTGTCTGTGACACAAGCATAAACCGCTGTCCACAGGGACCAGTGCCACACTCTCCTGAGGCCAGGGACCAGTGGAAAGAAACAGGAGAGAACATTCTCTGTGGATGCCCAGGGCAGACTCTCTGTGGGCTAGCTAAGGTTCACCCCTTACCCCAACACTAGCAATAAGGTGTCTTCCTTCCAGCTAAAGCACAAAGGCACGTAGAGTTTCAACCCATGTTACAGCTGGGAAAACTGAGGTCCTGCACAGCTCCCACAGGAGCCTGGGTTGCCTCACCACCGCCCCATCCTATTTTTCTGGAATTACACTCAACCGAGTTATTTCCATCTAGTAAAGAAAATATTAACCCAGCCACTGGGCCCCTCTTTTGCTCCTTTTGCCATCTTGGAATCTGTACCAGGAAACAATTCCGGGACAGACCAACCTTGGTGCGGAGAAGGGGGAGGAGCTTCTGCAGCCTGGGTTGACTCCCCAGAGATAGCTTCCCCGCCCCTAGGAGGGGCTGAGAGCTGAGGCCAGTGGTCCCTCCCCTGCGAATGGGACTGTCTACAGAAGGACAAGAGCCTTGACTTTGGAACGTGGAGTCACGCCCAGCCTCCCGATGTTCTGATTTTCGGCTTTTACTGGAGGCTCTGGCTGAGGTCCTGAAGGAGTCCAATGTTTTAGATGACAACTTTGCCTCGCTGTGAGCCTGTTCCCACCTTGTTCCTTTTTCTCAATTTCCCCTTAAATATATGCATGTATGTGTGCACGCGTGCACACGCGGGTGTGTGTGTGTGCACGCGCGTGTTGAGGTTGTTCCTGGGGGACTATTAACTAAGAATAATTTATCCAAGAAATTTATTATGTTAGAATTACCAATTAGATATGATTATAACTTACCATGGCGAACACTGCACTACTGTTGGAAATCTGAATTTCATTAAAATCTAATTAGCATATATTAAGTCAAAGGCAGTTACACCGCAGTGCGCCAGCACATTTGAGTCGCGCCAGGCTGGGCATGTGGGTTCGCGGCCCCTGTCGGCATGCGGGCCACGTTGCCCACGGCGCCCAGGTGCGTGCCTGGCCACCTCTTGGCATCTTTTCTGATCCTAAGCTGGGACCAGATGGCCCATGCTCGCGGAGAGGGGTGGCTTTGAAAGTGAACATGACATTCAAGGCTCTGTCCCAGGATAGGTAGCCAGAGCCCATGGTGAGGCAGTCAGGGTGCCCTGGAGTCAGTGCTCTGGGCTAAGAGGAGGACAGGGAGTAGTTTGGGCAGCCTCTGGGAGCCAGGGAGCTCCGCGGCTGAATGCCAGCGTCACAAGACTTACCCTGAAGGGTCTGGTGAGTCTCAATGTGAAGGCATGACTGCTGTGCCCTCACACCACAAGTGGATGCTTCCTGGGCTCTTACCAGGCGACTACGGGCTTCACCTTCTGGCTCAAACTTCATCCGCACAAGAACTTCAAGAGAAAAGCTCTAATGTTATGCCCATTTTATACACAGTGAACCTGAGGCTTGAAGAGCCCAAGGGACATTCTCAAAGCCATATATCCACTAAGTAGCAGAAGCAGCATTTGAGTAGCAAAAGCAGCATTTGAACCCCAGTGGCTTGTGTAAAAGTCTCTCTCTCTCTGTGTCCTAACTACTTATAATGGGAATGAATAAGATCCATTGTCCAGGTCAGGCCTGGCCAGTGCCCTCCTCTGCCGGCAAGGGCATTCAGTGAGAGAGTAGGAGCCTGGCACGCCATGGGCTGAGGGAAGGCATCTACACTCTAGGTGCAGACTAAGGACCCCAAGATGATTTTCCAGAAAGATTTGCTGGACGCCATCATCCCAATTAGCGGTTTTTGAGTTTTTAACGGGAAAACATTCCTTCTCTTATGCAAATGCTTATAGAATGTAGCAGGTCAGATGCAGATGATTGTGCAGCAAATATTCTCTCCCTCCCCACCACCTCCAAGATGATGTGGACTCCCCTTTCTGTGCCCTGGTGCTGTGGGACGTGGCCATGTGCCCTGCTCTGGCCGACGGGATGCTGGCCAACACACCATGATGAGGACCTTGAATATGCTCGCCCATTAGGTTCCCTCATTGACCTAACTGTCATCACGGTGAGAACAAGCTTCAGCGATCTGAGTCCAGAGAGTGAGAGATGCCTAGAGCAGACCTGGGCCCAGCCCTCAGCTGGAAGCCATGGCCAGCCCAGATCAGCTGAAGCCCCGTGGGCCACGAGTAAGGAACACATGCTTCTTGCTCAATGCCATGGAGGTTTGGGGAGATTTGTCTCACAGCGGTAGCTGACTGACGTACCAGGGAACGATAGGGCAGCTGCCATTCCTCCAGCCCCTGCTGCTGAGCTGAGACTTCAGATAAAAGAGCTGCTGCCACCTCCACCAGGCCCCATGGGCGCAAGGCCTGGGGATGGCAGGGAGGCCCCGTGTCCCCACCATCCGTGGGCACCAGCCCTGCGGCTCGAGGGTTACACAGTGGGAGAAGACAGCCAGGGAGCGGACATCTGGGCAGCATGCTCGGGCTGTCCTAACAGCACCACAGACCAGAGGGTTTGACGACCCGGTTCTGTCCTCCCAGTCTGCAGGTGGGAAGTCCAAGGTGTCGGCGGGGGTGCAGTCCTCTCTCCTGGGCTAGGAGGGGCCCGCCTTCTCCCTGCATGCTCATACAGGCCCTCTTTGTGTGTGTCTGTGTCCTAATCTCTTCTTCTAGGGATGCTAGTCACACTGTATCAGGACCCATCCAAATGACATCTTGTAACTTAACCTCTTGCCTCTTTAAAGACTATCTTGAAATCCAGGCACTGGGAGTTAAGACTTAAACATGCATTCTGGGGGTGGGGTACACGACTCAGCCCAAAATAACACCCCTTGGACTGAGAGGCCATATGACCAACTCCTCTGTCTCCCACGGAGCAGGGCAGCAAAGGACCTCGTTGCAGACAGGGAGGGTGGGCCCTGTCCCACGGCCACACAAGGTTGTCCCCTTTCTAAAACTCTCCCTGCCCGGAGGCAGCTCCACACACACCCCACAGTGGGAGCAGAGCACCCAGACACAAAGGGGAGTCGGAGAGGGACACAGAGGAACATGTGTCCACAAAGCTCCAACACCTGCAAAGGAAACCTACACTCTAACAAGTCAGGACCCACTGCGGCGGCCTGGAGGAGGGGGGATGGTGGGACTGAGGAGGCACAGGGGGCCCTTCTGAGGTGCTGGCCATGCAGGCTCTTGTTCTTAATCTGAATGCTTGTTTCAGGGCTGTGAAAGCCCGCTGAGCTGTACACGTTAAAACATATACACACTTTTTATGTTAATCATACGGTACTGATGTGACTTTCTGGTTTGAATGGCATTCTGTGTTTATGTAAGATGTCACTGGGAAAAGCTGAATAGAGGGTCCATGGTAACTGTGCTATTTTAGCCACTTCTTGCGAGTCTTAAATTATTTCAAAATAATTTTTAATGCTATTTAAAAAAAATAAAGGCAAGACATTTTAGACTTAATTTAAGATTTTACGTTTCCAGCCCCAGAAGAGTTGAAATAAATTTTAAATTAAAAAACACACAAAAAAGATTTATGCACTTTGCTGTGCACATGTTATACTTCAATTAGAAGTTTAAAAAAAAAAGCCTCTGCCAGTCTCTGCGCTTACCCAAAGGACAAGGAGAGAAGTGGAATTCTCAGAGGACTTGTTGCATGCCAGATATTTTAGGCCCTTTGCCCAAGTCATCCCCCTCGTTACTCAGAGAATGAGAGAATTTTTGTGTCCATGTGCAGACGAAGAAACTGAGGCTCAGAGAGGCCAAGCCATCTGGCCAATGACACGCAGCTCCTCATTCAGGACTCAGCCAAGGTTCAAAGCCAATGTGGTCTGCCTCAGAAACCCTGCTCTTGTCTGTTCCCATGCATAGGTCCCTCAGAAGGACACCTCTCCCACTTCCGCTGCCCTGGACGGCCTTGCTCAGCCTCAGGCTGGGGCGCCAAGGCCTCTAATCGGCCCCGCTCTGGGCTCCCACTGGCAAAGCTGCTGATACGGGCTTTTCCAAGGAACGTTGCCGCACCTGTCAAGCTCCCTGGCTGGGATGGACGCCTGCTCCTCTATTAGCACCATTCATTGCGAAGCTGAGTACGCGGCACCCCTTTCATGGGTCCCCACAGACTGCAGAGCACATTTGAGGCTGTGCCCACACCTCCCTGCTCCAACACATATGTACAACCTCAGCACCAAAGTTCTCAAGACACTTGGAGCTTGGACAAAATTAACTCATTTATCCAAGCAACCCACTAGGGAAGACTCCTGCTCATTGCCACAGCCCCAAAATGAACCAGGTTCATCATATCTTTTGTATTTGGGCTCCGGCAGCACTTTCAGGCTTCTGGGAACAAAAGAAGAGCTGGCGAGGCTGGAGCTGAGACCGCGATTCCAGCCTCAAGGTCACCTCCCAAGGGGGACTGGGGCCAGGGACAAAGATGGCATGCCACCCACATGGGAAGGCTGTGTGTGGTGACATAACTGGGCTTCAGCTTGAATCTTCTTCACCCAAGCCACCAAGAAAAGCACTTCTTTAGGGTGCTGACAGGTGTTCTGCCCAGAGGAACTCCATGAGCTTACAAGGTTGAGACAATTTCCTTCCTGCAGGACTTGTCAGAGCCCTTATGATGCTAATGTGCCTCACAAGGCTCTAAGAAGGGCCCTTCCAAGGCAATGTTTTCCACTCTACTTTGGAATGCTCTTCAAAGAGATGCCAGTCCAGATTCGTGATCACAGATGTGCTTCAGGCAGTTCTGGAACAAGATGAAAAAGGAAAGAACCTATTGTGGTGATGAGGTGGCAGGCAGGTGGTAAGGGGGTAAGCAGGAGTATTACTGTTCCTGCTTTGCAGCTGGAGAAAACTGAGGCCCAGAGAGGAAGTGAGACTTGCCAGGTCAACAGGAAAATTAGTGACAGAGTGAGCCCTGAATGTCAACAAAGGGTTCTTTCCTCTGGTCAGGGTGGAGGTCAGGGGGTTCGAATCTGCTAGATGATTTCCAGGGGTTCCATGGTGGTGAAGACATAATGTCCACACTGTCTACCAAGTGTGGCGGCGGGAAGAACCAACAGGGACACATAATTTTGTAACTTGTGTGTAACATTCATAAAGCTCTTTCAAAACTATGCTTTATAATTTTTCAAAAAGTTGTCATTATCTTTTTTAATCTTTACAATCTTTCTTCGAATCATAAGCGAGAGCCCCATTTTTAACAAGAGGTGACTGGGCTTCAACAAGATAATGTGTTTTGTCTAAGGTCTCAGTTCCTATCAATGCCTGAGCAGTGCCGCTGCTGGTGTCCTGAGATCCTGGTCCCTGGCCAGCTCTCCATCCGTGACCCTGGCCCCAACCCTCAAGGGTGGCATCTGGGTCCTGTTCAGTTCGGTGGCCCCATCAAGTGCCCAAGCCATGCAGAGGGGAGCCTGCCTTCCAGGGAGGGCACTAGAGAGGTGGCTGGGGACCCGAATCCTCCTATGTCTGAGGAACTGCCCCTCCCTGCTACTTCTCTTCTTTTCCTTCACTCCATCTCTGCCAACGTCAAATTTTGCCCCAGTAACCTGGGTATGGCAGGATGTCTTTAAAGAGGGGTCTCCTCCTTTCCACTTCATTGAGGAAGAAGTTCTCTGAGTTCTGGGTATAAGTTTCTGAGAGGAAACATATCCTCCCTGGTGCAAATCAGGAGTTCAGGTTCAAGGTGATCAAGTAACTTAGGAGTTACACAGTAACTGGAGATGGAGTTGATTGACTCAGCTTGATCCACCAGACCAGTGAGTCTCAGACTTGGATGTGTGGTTGCAGGAAGTGGGTGGTGCAGGCGGGTGTTTTCGTAGCTAGCGGAGAGTGCCGTCCTTGCAGGGTTGGCCCTCGGGGAGCTTCTGGGAACGTGGGCTTGAGGAGGGCACCCACCTCCCTAGCTGGTAAGAGCAGCTCGCTGCATCTGAGCTGTTTGGACAAACAGTATGTTTTGTACTGAATCCCTGCTTTTCTCCTGGGAGTCTGGAATTGGGGAACGAGCCAAATAGAGGCGCTTGCCTGACCATCCCCCATGAACAGCAGTCTCTGATGAGTTTCCTAGGTAGACAACACTTCCTGCGTGTGCTCATCGCTTGTTACTGGGGGAATTCAGCACGGCGGGAGTGACTCCCCAGGAAGAAGGCTCTTGCAAGCTTGCATTTGGTTTGCCATCTGCAGAGGAGCGCGGGGCAAGGGAATGGACCAGAAAACTTTGTGGAGGTGTCTTTGTGACACAACAGCCCCATTTTCCACTTTGTTCCTCTTCTGAATGAGAGCCCAGAGCTCCGGCGTGAAACCACTTTAATGTGGTTGCCGCGATGGCCGGGGACCCATCCTCGGGGCTAACAGGAGGATTTCCTTCCCTAATCCCATCCCGGAAGCTGTCAGATGAAGAGGTGCAGAGGAGAGCAGGGATGGAGGGCGAGGGTCTAACTGGCTGCCAAGGAAACCCAGGATGAGAGAAGGTTCTCCAACAAAGCTGCAGGAGGAGGCTCTGCCCTGCCTGCCCCGGGCTGGAGGGGCGGGGCCATCAAAGGTCACCTGCAGCAAAAGGAACATCTTTCTCAAGGTGCTGATGACTGCGGAAGGAAATACACAAGGGTCCCCCAGACAGGCAGGTCGCTTCAGATTTCGCTTTTGCACCAGATGGTGGGCTGTCCTCTACAGGGCTCCCAGTCCTCTATCTCCCCCAGTGGCAGCTGTCTTCTGGGCGTGTCTTAGGTCAGTGGGCATCAGCACCAACAACTTTTTTGTTTGTGACTCTTCAGAGCCACATCGATGCCTTGTTTAATGCCCCGCCACGTGCCAGGCCCCGTTGTAGGTCCTGGGGATGAGCTGCGAGCAAAATAGGCAAACACCCCCAGCCCTGCAAATCGGCATTCTCACACAGGAACACGTTCTCTGGTGAAAGGTAGAGCCCAGAAGGCGGATACAGAAGAGCTTGGGGAGGTTGCCACGGAATTCGGGTGATGGGTGAGGTCTCCGCTGTCTCTGATCTAAGGAGGGAACTGAACTTCAGGGGTTCTGGGCGTGGCCTGAAAATCAAGTCAGGGAGGACAGACAACCTGCAGGTTGGCTCCCCAGCAGAAGCCTAGAAGGCAAAAGTGATCATGCCAAGCGATAAATGAGTCAGTGCCTGCAAAGGAGCTCAGTAAATAGGGGCGACAGTGGCAACCAGTCTGTGATACCCGGCCTCTGCCCTGCCCTGTGCAAAGAGAGCCCAGGATGACCCTTGTCTGCGGGGCCCACCCAGAGGTTAACACCGTAACACAGGTAAGTGATTACCTGTCTCCCCATAAGCATTAGCCCCTGTCTTTCGAAGAGCTGAAGTAAGCCAGGTAGGTGGGCAGGGGTGAGGCCCTTGGCAGAGTGGCCGGCTTAGTGGGATGGGGGATGCGAAGAGGTGGTGTCCCCCACACTGAGCTGGCCAGACCAGGGACCTGGGAGACCAGGGGAAGGCACCAGTAAAGGGACAGTGTGTAGACTTCTCTGATTGCCAGGTCCTTCCGGGGAGTGTGAGCATCTCTCAAGGTCGCTGAACTTTGCAAGGGCAACTTGGAGAATAGAATCAGGACCCTCTTTATCCCAGAGTCCAGAACCAAAGCAGGGAACGGGGAAGGGCTTGTCAAGATCCCCTGGCTGTTTAATGACAGAGGCAGGGCTGGAACTCAGGGCTCTGGCCTTGTTGAAGTGCGTCCCTGGTACCCACTGCACCGGCCAGGGGAGTCTGGGAACTGATTGCATCTGACCCCAATGCTTCTCAGAAAAGCTCCTTGCTTTGGAGCCCCCAAAACCAAGCCCGCTGCCAAAGAGGGAAGTTACAGAGTATAAGGGACCCTGGTCTTTGGCTTCCCAGCTCCATCTGAGACGGTGGCAAGTGATAGTCATGCCCATTTCAAAGAAAATGAAGTCATGAATAAAACGCGAAGTGCCCTTAAAGCAACAGGGTGGGACATGACCACTGTGTCCGACTGACAAGCCTGTCGAGGTGTGGGTACTTTGGGGTTGAAATGAGCACAATTCTCCCAGGCCTGCCCTCCGGGACCCACGGTCTGGCCACAGATGAGACGCTCGTGGGACACACTCAGGGAGCAAATCGATGCCAAGCTAGGGGACGATGACAAGGAATTTTGACAGAGGACAAAGGGGGCAAACAGTTTAAGTTTAAGACTTAAACTCAGAGTAAGGCTCACTGTCCATTCTGCCTCATTCTATCCACCGAAACAAGTTGTCCTCGCGCCCAACTCAAGCCAGAAGATAGGCCCCTTTTAATGGGACAAACTGCAAATCAGAGGAAGGGGGCAGTGTGCACCTGCCGACTGACATAGGGAGGCCAGGAAGGCTTTTTAGCTAGAAGGAATGATAGGTTCACCAGGGGAGCCCCCCAGAACTGCAGGTGCCTAGCATCTGCCCCCAGACTATCCTGGAGAGGGGCCCAGGACCCCACCTACCTCAAGGTCCTCAGCTAATGGTTGCAGGTAGTCCTTCTTACCTCATCTCACACCCCGCAGCCCCCAGGCCTGGATCCCTTGATCTCACACCCCCAGACCTCCAGACCTTTGCATCTGCAGGGTCGTCTACCTCGGGGTCCTCCCTTCACTGCCTGGCTATCTCCTGCACACCTTCCTGGACTGGCACCCTCCCGGCCACAGCCACCACCCCTGGGCACACCTGCACCACATTCATCGTGGAAGCAAAACAGACTCGGGAGCCAGGCTGACTCTGGCTGAAATCCCTACTCCTCTCCTGACTTATTGTTTTGAGCAAGTAAGTTAACATCTCTGAGCTTTGGGACCTTCAGCTGTGAAAGGAGTATAAAATAGTCTTTTGGAATTATTGTGAAGATTACAGGAAGTAATGTATACGACGTGCTCTGTACAGGAAATGCTCAACAAATGGCAGCTGATATATTAAGGACATTAATCATCAGAGTAATAACAATGACATCTGTTGGCATACATCTCCCCCTCTAGTCTGGAGATCTTCAGGGGACGGTATTCTATCTCTTTATATGCCCAGCTTCCAGCATTGGGCTTGACAGACAGTGGGCATTTAGTGAATGAATGAACTAATGCATTGATGAAGGTAAGCAGTTGGGGAGGTCAGGGAGGGCTTCCCAGAAGAGGCAAATACTGATCCAGGCCGGAGAAGACTTGGAGGATTTGGGTGGTAGATCAGTTAACGATGGCCTTGATTATGCTGTGTAACAAACAACCACCCAACCTCAGTGATATACAACAAAAGGCACTGGTCAAACTTTTTGATCAAAGGGATGGCCTGACCAGAGCAGTTCTACTCCACATGGCTCTCATCCTCCTCCTGGGGCCAGTGGTCGCTCAGCTCTGATTCTCTGGAGGCTTGGGCAGAGGGCCAGGGGGGCAAAAAGAAGCTAAGACCTAAGCTCAGAGAAAGGCTCACTGTCCATTCTGCCTCATTCTATCCACCGAAACAAGTCCTCGCGGCCAGCTCAAGCCAGGAGGTAGGCGATAACTTCCGCCTTATAATGGGACAGACTGCAAGGTCCCATGGCAAAGGGCACGGATAGAGAAAATGCTGAAGAGGTGGGGTTAAATAAATCACAGTCTCCCACAGGTGGTCCCCAGGGAGGGGGCGGGGACGGCTTCGTGGTAGGTGAGACCAGAGGAAGAAGCTGACAAGGAAGTCCAGTCCAGGATGCTCGTGATGGGATTGGAGGGTCCTGGGGGGATGGGTCACCGTGATCGCTCATGCTCCCAGGACCGTGAGAGCTGCCATCCTTCCTTCATTCATTGGCCCGCTGAACAAGCTTCAGGGAAGATCCCTATGCGCTGAGACTTGTGCTGAGTGCTATGATGCCATGAGAGTAAAAGGACAGCAGGTTCTGACCCTCAGGACAGAGAGGAGGCTCTGCTGCTGCCTCTGGCTCCTCTTGCTCTATGACCTTGGGAAAATCGCTCCTCTCTTGGGGCATCCCAGCCACCACTAATAATACTTCCCATTTGTAGAACACTTTTAACTTCATCTCATCATCCTCACATAACACTCTCTGTGAAGCATTGGAGACCACTTTTATTACATCCCTGATCTGACAAGTGAAACTCTAATGGATATAAAATGCACAGCTCCTTGGAAGTGCTCTCCGGAGAGGGCTCAGGGGGCAAACCCCTTATAACAAACCCTGGGATTCTTTCTACAACAAAGCCGGTCCCTGGATGGCGGCAACCGTGTCGTTTCAAACAATGTTTGGGGCCGCGCAATTCCTGCGTGACCCAAGGACTGGGACAGCTTCCTTTATCTTCCCTTTTATTTTAAAAAGCCGCCGATCTGAATGTTTCAAAGATTCCTGCAGAACTTTTCCAATTTAATTAAAAAAAAAAAAAAAAAAAAAAAAAAAGACGGCCTTCTAACTGGCTTCACAAGTGAAAGAGGGAAAATGGGACAGAAGCCAGGCCAGGAGGACAGCCAGCTCAGTCCAGCTCCTCATTTAAAAAGGGGACGCTCCAGCACCTCAGGAAAGCACCCTGTG
Organism: Spilogale gracilis; assembly: GCA_004023965.1. NCBI lineage: Eukaryota > Metazoa > Chordata > Mammalia > Carnivora > Mephitidae > Spilogale > Spilogale gracilis. The sequence continues at coordinate 14,313 of PITA01026175.1, forward strand.
TGTGTTCCAAGGGGAAAGAGGTGGAAGGCTGCTTCCTCCCCATCCCACTGAATCTGCCTCTAGGCAAGGACCAAAGCAAGCTTCTCTCACTGAAAATCTACTGGGCACTACACACGCGATGGCCCCTCCTTGTGTCGGTCCTGTAAGGGGTGCACACCATCCTACAGGGTGGAAACTGAGGCTCAGGCCAACAGGAAGTCACAGCTAGGAAGGGGCAGGGCTGCGTCTAAACTCAGACTCTTCTGACCCAAATACTCTTTTCTCTCCCTTTCCCACACCGCCTCTTTGCTGTGGGGGGTGGGGGTTAATATTAATGGGGAGCTGCGTGCAGTGGGGCTCAGGGAATGCAGAGGAAGGAAGGAGATGGGCCAAGAAGGAAGGGAGGGAAAGAAAGAAGGAAGGAAGGAAGGGAAGGAAGGGAGCAGGGAAGAAGGAAGGAAGGGGGAGGGAAGAAGGGAAGGAAGGAGGGCAGGAGAGAGAGGAAGAGGGAGAGAAGGAGGGAGTCATGAGGGGGGAAGGAGGGCGGGAAAGGAGAACAGGAGGAGCAGGGAGAGCAAAGGAAGAAAATATTTGCTGGGCTGCTCCCACAAGCCGACCACGTCTTGTGATGTGGCATTGCTGAGGGGAAACCAAGCACCACGGGGACCCAGAGCAACCGGCACTGGGATGGGTGTTGGTAAAGCTTTCCCAGTGAGATGCTGTGGAAGACTCATCTGGAAGATAGGCCGCCGGCAGGGACAAACACAGGCCTGGCAAGCAAACCTTCACAAAGAGGAGCTCCTCCTGCTTTGATCCAGGCCTGCCCAAGTCCCCTCCAAGTGGCTCTGGGATCTGTCTACTTGTGTGTCGGAACAGCTCTGCCTGGACGAAGCCAGGACCGCCTCCCAGACTCCTGCCTCCCGCCTCAGCTCCTCCAGGCCTTTCCACACAAAGCAGCCCTCACAGCCTCCCTCCAGGGAGCCCCCTGGGGTCTCCCAGGTCCTGCCAGGGCTTCCCCGGCTCACCTCCTACCCCATGCTCCACCTCGACTCCAGCCACACTGGCCCTGCCTGGGAATCCCCTGTGTCCCCACGGCACCTGGTTAAATTCTGCTCAGTTCACACTTCCTCCGTTCATCCATCCTGCAAATAGTTATGGGACTTCTTGGTGATGTTCTAGGTGCTGGGAATACAGCCCCTGGGGGGAGGGGGCGGGAAGATGTATCGATTCTCTACTGCTGAGTAAGAACTGACCCCAAACTTGGTGGCTTCACATAGTCATTTCTTTGCTGATGATCCTGCTGCTGGGCTCGCTCGGCTGGAAGGCTCTCCTGTCTGTCTCGTGCAGTCATGGTCATCAGGCTGAGGCCTGGGACGGGATGGCCCCGGATATCTGGCAACTGGGAGCAGCCGGGCGTGGGGGGTGCCCCAGGCTCCTCCCTGTGGCCTCTCGGTCAGGACCAGCCCCAGGCTGCTTGTATGGGGGTGGCAGCATCCCGAAGGGACGAGCCCTAATGGGCAAGTGTGTATCAAGCAAAAGTGCCAAGGTGGATGAATGAGGCCTCTGCCAGGTCGTGGACACAGGGAGGCAGGAGTCATGCGGGGCATTAACTAGCAATCTACCCCAGTGGGAAAGCACCCCAGCTCCCTCGGCCTTCAGTGGGCCAATTCTAAGATGTGTTCTCTGCAGGCTCTCAGAGAGTCCCCAGAGGGTTTGAGCCCAGCTGCCCTTCTTTCTACCCACTGTCTAACATGTCTTTTGTAGACTTTTCTCTCTTCCCTGGCTCACTCTCCCTGCTGCCTCACTGAGCATCCTGAAATCCCCTCTCAGATAAACTACCTGCACCCAAGTCCTTGTCTCAAGGTCAGCTGAGGACCATGGCATAGCCAGGAGTAGGGATCCCAAGCACTGCTCCCTTCTGCCATGCTGGCTCCTTGGAGGGACTGAGTGGGAGAGGACACAATAAGGTAGGAACATGGTGCGGGGGCACTGGGGAGCCATTGAAAGCCATATGCAGAGAGGGAGTGCTCATCAGACAACTATAGCCCCTCTGAGTCTTGGTCTGGCCCTTAGGGATGGACCAAGTTGGGTCAAAGATGGAGACCTGCCTTGCCCAATAGGGACAGGGAGGCATGACCCTGCAATGGGAGCTCCAGATTAGAGGAGACCCCCCACCCTGCCCACCAGCCCTCCCAGGTCCATCAGGGTTCCGTGAGCTGTGCTCACAATCTGCTGGCCTGAAACCAATACATCCTCCCCTTTTCCTGATTCCATTTTTACTGATTATGCAAATCTCCGGTCCAGGCCTCCGAAGCAAAGCAGGCTGGAAGTGGGGCAGCTCAGCGGGCTGGGATGGGCCAACGGCAGATTCCGGCCGCCCACTCCGGTAAACACAAGTTTAATTGCTTTTGCAGTGGGGAGAGAGGGAGGGGGCAGACAGAGACATAAAACAAATTTCCAATCAGCTGTGTCGGGGCTGCCGAGCAGAATGAACAGAACGGATGGCGGGAACAGGGAGCAGGAGCATGGACTCTGATCTGGGGGGAGGAAGGAGGCGAGAGGCAGAGAGGAGGTGCTGGAGACACAGCGGTACCAACCCCCCAGCGACCGTAGGGTGGGTCCCAGGTGGCACTGTAATTCTGCCCGCGGAGGTTAAGACAGGTTTGCGGAAGAGGCCACATTTGCATTGAGCCGGATGTCACCGGACGGCAGGAACAAGGCTGACAGAGCAGGGTATGGGAGGTTCTCAGGGGAGTCACTCGCATGTCCTCAATCAACCAAGCAGCCTGCGGCGGCCAGGTCACAGGGGCCCGTGGGGGAGGACGGGGAGACTGCGGTGGGCAGGGCAGCAGGAGTCACATCAGGATGGACCTCACCTACAAGTGCAAGGCCCGCTCCCACTCCCCAGTGCCCACCTCCTCCGAGGCCCACCTGGGTTGATGAGATGTCCCAGAACAGGTAGGTCCCGCGGCCAAGGGAGTCTGGGAAGCATTACACACTCACATCTCTTCCGGAAACTGTACAGGTGTCTGATCCGTGGGACAACCCTGGGATCAGCTTTCCAGTGACAAGCCCTTAGGGAACATTTCTGTGTGACAGCAACAGGGAGAGCCCACCTTTCACAGGGGGCCCTGGATGGGACAATGGCTATGATCATAATACTCACAGGTGCTGCTGACTACGTACTTACCAGGATGGGTGCTGGGCTCTACGCTGAGTGCTCTGTGGGAGTCACCCTCCCACATCTTCATACAATCAGTATTCCCATTTTTCAGATGGGGAAACTGAGGCACGGGTTGGCAGAAACTGGCCTGTGATCTCCGAATTAGTGGGCAGCCGAGGCAGAATTCAAACCTCAGTCTGCCGACCCTGGGGTCCAAGGGCTTCCTGCTGCCCAGTAGCTCTGGTTTGTGGTGAGGGTCTGGCTTGAGTTGGGGAAAGAGAGAGAGAGGAGCCTTTCTTTCTTGTTCAGGAAAAATCCTCTGGGTTCCAGCTCCTCTGAGTGGGTTCCGCCCTTCGTGGGGACTGTGTGTCTTTTCTAAAATAACAGAATAGAGTCGATCCCGTTCTGCAGGGTGGAGTTCCAGGCTGGGCACAGGGGCTGCCGAGGGTGGGAGACAGGAGGGTCGGTCCCTGGCTGCCGGAACCCCACCCTGCCTGGAGGCTCTGACCACATAATCCCTGACCAGAAGGGACCAAGGGTCTGTGCGGTTCTTTAAACTTGCATTTAAAGAAAAGCCAGCGGAGCCTTGCCTTGAGATTTTTCTCTCTCCCTCTCTCTCTGCCCTTCCTCCCCCCAAATTAATAAATAAACCTTTAAAAAAATAATCTAAAAATAAACGGAGGCCAAACAATGAGATACCACTATGTACCCGGCAGAATGGCCAAAATCCGGACCCCCAGATGCTGGCGAGACCGGGAAGCGGCAGGAAGTCTCATTGGTCTCTCGTGATAGGATGCGAGGGCACAGCCACGTTGGGAGGCATTTCAGGGGTTTCTCACAAAACTAAGCATCGTCTTAAACCACTGGATCCAGCAGTCATGCCCCTGGCCTTTAGCCAAAGGAGCTGAAAACCTGCGTCCATCCACAAACCTGCACGTGCGTGTTTATAGAAGCTTTCCTCGTAAGCACCAGAATTTCAAGTGGCCAAGATGCCCTCCGGCAGGTAAATGGATAAACAAGCTAGGTCCATCCAGACTCTGGAATATTATTCAGCGCTCAGAAGAAATGAGCTCTCAAGCCATGAAAAGTCACAGAGGATACCGAAATGCACAGGACTGTAGGCAGGAAGCCCGTCGGCAGAGTTGTAGGATTCTGACTCTGCGACATTGTAGAAAAGGCAGATTATGGAGACCCTGCAAAGATCGGGGGTTGCCATGGGCTGGGGAGGGAGGGTGAATAGCATGGTACAGGCTGCTAGGGCCGGGGAAACCATTCTGTAGGATACTGGAACAGTGAGTATGTCTCATTTTACATTTGTGGAAACTCGTAGAACGAACACTGAGCGATGCCCTCTTGTAAACGTGGACGTCGGGTGATGGTACTGTGTCAGTGTGGGGTCATCAGTTATAACAAATGTGCCTCCCCCGTGGAGGAGCCTGGACAGGGAGGGTATAGGGAATCTGGGTACCTTCTCCTCGATTTTGCTGTGAACTTACAACTTCTCTAAAAAATACCAAAGTCAAGGAAGGAAGGAAAGAAGGAGTGGAGGGAGAGAGAGAGGGAGGGAAGACTGCCCTGGAGGGGGGCACTGGTGAATCATCAGGCTTGAGCTCCACTCCCCAGCTGTGTGATCTTGAGAAAGTCGTTCTCCCTCTCTGAGCCTAGGTCTTCATCCACAAAGAAGGGATAATGATACAAGCAGAGTGGGGTTCCTCGAAGGCTCTCACTAGAAGAAGGTGGGTGTGGCTGGATCGGGTGATCTTCATACATCACCAGGGGCCACAAAAGGTGCCACCTGAATTCCGAGGCACACAGTAGGACAGGTCATTGCAGCCGGTGCCCCGGCCAAGACAGGCACATGGAGGATGCTGGAGTGGCCAAATGTGTGCCACTAACCCTCGCTGAAAACTGGGACCAAATCAGCATGGACTGGGGGCTGGGGGCAGAGCAGACAAGCTTCCCCATTAATTCACCTGAATGTTGGAGAATCCCAGCCATCAAGCAGTCCCCCAAAGGCCAATCCTTCTCAAGGTGAAGGGCAATTTGAAGTGATTTTGCCTACCATTTGAAAATCCCCCACAGGGTGCCAGGCACTTTGCCAACATGATGTGGAAGTATACCCCCCTTAGGCTCTAGCTAGGAATGGCGACACCCAGAACAGTTGAGTGACCTGCCCGGTTTATCCGAGGCAGGCCAGGTTTCTGACCTAGGTCTCTCTGCAGCCACATCTCAGTCTTAGTTTCTCCTCTTGGCAGTGTAAAGCGAAGGCTGCGGGAATTTGGGATGACAGCTACCTGTGCGCAATCCCAGAGGCCTTCCTGGAAGAGGCGGGGTCAGGGCCTGCCCAAGCCCACGGAGGGCACCCTCAGCCTGCCTCCCCAGGCAGTGCTGGCCCACTAGGCCCACTGGCGGTGAAGAGCTCGCTTCCTGAAACCCCCCATTTGATCCCCGTCTGTCTGCTTAAGGATTTCAGCCACACCAACCCTCAGGGCTCCGGGGCAGGAGGAGGGGGGTCATCTAAACAAGATTAAACAACCATTAGGCCTCCACAGTAGGAAAATGGAGATTTACAGACTTCCAAACCTCCATTTAAATGCAAATGCTGCGTCCTCCCCGGAACCCAAGTCCTGAAAGCATTAAAGTCAGCACTCGGGAGCTCCTGCTAGGCTGGGCCCCCTGGGGGGAAGCATTTAATGCTTTTAATGCCCCCCACCCCCCTCCACCCTGCCCGCACTACCTGGGCCAGGGGAAGGAAGAGGACAGGGTCCACCATGACCACGGTGGCAGATGCCAAGTCCCTGCCCTGCCTTCCTTCCTCCTCACATGGCCCCTTCTGTCTTGGGAGAGTGCACCGAAGTTACCCTCTGGCCCAAGGAAGGAGCATGACCTTGTCAAGGTCACACACCTGGGGGTGGGGGGGTATCCTGGAGCCAGGACTCAGTCCCCAGCCTGAAGAAGGCCGGACTCCAGGTAGCATAGCACCGTCTGGGTCCTCTGAACACAGCACCTGGAAATAGGCCTACCATGCAAGGCAAACTAATAGCAATAGGTCTGCTTCACTGGGTACCTTCTGTGTGCCAGGCAGAGAATAAAGCATTTCATCCTCCCCAGGCCCTGTAGAAGTAAGTCTGAGGATCCTCATTTCTAAGGGGGGAAACTGAGAGTCAAGGGGGTGAAGCGCCTGCGGAGGTCATTCATGGAGAAGGTACCAGATGGGGTGTTGAACTCAAGTTCCTCTGACTGCAGATGCACACTCTTAAGAACTTCTCCGGGCTCTGCCTCTCAGCTCTTGTGTCATCTTCGGCAAGTGACCTGACCTCTCTGGGCTCCTGCTTCTGTATCTCAACGAGGTGTAATAATCACGCCCACCTCCTAGGGTCTTGGATCCCAGGCTTAATGGAGTTAGCCTAAGTCAAAGAACTGGAAACAGTGTCCGGTGCATAGAAAGAACTTAATATTAGTGACAGGTTTTATTACTTCCTCTATACCTAAAAAGTGCAGGGTGCCCTGAGAGGTACAGACTACACACTTGGTGGGGAGGGGTTCTGAAGGGGACTCAGATTTGCCCCTCTTGATGATAAAATCTGGGATAGCCTCTGGGAAGAGGCAGCCCTAGTAATGGGCCTTGAGGGCTGGGCAGGGAGGGAGTTGGGAGGGGAAACAGCTAGAGAGAGTGAGACAGAGGTAGGCAACAAGCAATTATCTGCTGAGGCCCACTCCAGCTGGCACCCACAGGAGAAGGGGGCAGGACGGTGCAAAGGTCATCTGTCTGGGTTCTGAAGGCCTTGAGTGCCAAACTAGGAACACAGGGGTTGAATTTTGCAGGCAGTGGAACCTCTAAGGCCCCAGACAAGGCGATGGACAGGAGAGGAGGAGGATATGAGGGACCGCTGTCGAGGGAGTGATGGTTCACTGAGCACCTGCCCCACGCCAGGTGCCGTGTTGGGCTGGTGTCCTATACAGTCTCCCTCCTTCCTCTGAGCCATCTTCTTGGGTTTATGACTATGACTCATGTTTCATGAGTCATAGTGGCTCAGAGGAGTTAGGGGCCACACCCAAGGTCACTTGGGTGAGAGGGGGATCCTGGTGGCCAATACAGGGAGGATGCTGCCCCTCCCATCGTGAGCACTGCTGCTACCTGATGCCAACACTTCCAGTCCGGGTGCCTGGGAACTAAGGGAATACTAGGGTGACCGATTCATTCTGGTTTGCTCCAGACTTTCCCAGTTTTAAAACAAAGTCTTGTGTCCCTGCAAACTCTCTCATCTTAAGCAAACCAGAACATCTGGTCACCCTAGTGATGACCCAAAAATGGGACAGTGGGACAGCAGGTGGGGAGCTGGGCAAGTGATGGGCCAAGTTTTTGACATGTTGAGTTGGGTCAGGTCAGAGGCCCAGATTTGGGGTTCACTCATAGAGAACAGAGGAGCCCTTGGGATCTGCTCAGCCACTGTACCATGCCAAGAGAGGACTCCATCCCAAGGAAGGGGTCTTTCCCAGCATAGAGATGACACAGAAAGTGTGTGCCTGCTAAGTAGGGATCAGGGAAGACCCTTCCCTTTCTGGATAATATTTGCTCGGGGCTTAGATGTAAGGCATCATGTTCCCACGGGGGATTTTCAGGCAGCAGGCCTCCCCCTTGTTTCTGGAATCTGTCCAATGGGCCAGTGGGCACAGTCCTGGTCCATGGTGCCAAAGAGGAGAAAGGGCAAGTGATTTCTGTTTCTGTTTCTGTCTCCAGCCACTGTTTGCTTCTGACCTTGGGCCTCAGAGATGGACCACGAGAGTGACAGAAATCAGGGCCAGCTGTTCATGCTGGGCAGTCCGTCCCCCAGGAGAGGCCTGAGCTGGGGGTCGTTCTTCTTTAACATCCAAGTATAGACTAGGTACCAGGGGAGGGATGGGGGTGGCCCATCCACTCATTTAGGCTAAGGTCTTAGGGGGGACAGAGCACAGGTCTGGAGACCCCAAACTGTAGGTCTAGCTCTGACCACCCATGATTTGCTCTGGGACCTTAAGCAAGTTGCTTCTCTCTGGGTGTCAGTTTACTCATCTGTCAAATGGGGCCCTTAGTGTTTCATGGGACTTTGGCTAAGAAGCCAAAGGACAAAGCCTGGATGTGCAGTAGTGTCAAAGGCAAGAAGAAAGGAGGGGATGGTGAGGGGCAGGGATCAGTGAGAGGGGTAGGGATGAGGTGGTCCCAGGAAGGGACTCACTGGGCAGAAAGGTCTGGATGAAGGCAGTAAGAGCAGGGGTGAAAAGGGGAGCCAGATAGGGGCCTATCAATCAGCTCTTCTATCCCCTGTCCTTCCCCCCAACCCCTCTCCCACCTGGCCCTCCCATCACCTGTGCCTAATTACGAAGGACACTGATGAAGAGGACCAAGGACCCGGCCCCTCCACTTTTTGTTTGAAGCCCTCCTGGTGAATTATGCAGGAGGCTGCAGGAGAAGCGGGAGCTGGGATCACTTCATTATTGATGAGAGATGACGGGTCCTCTGCTGACAGCCTGCCTAAGAGATATGATTAGCTTGTAAAAAATTAATCACCGTTCTCTGGGAGGACACAGATTAAAACCCCAAGGAGTGGTGTTATCGATGTTCCCTAATTTCAGGGGACTTTGAAAAGGCTT
>PITA01026176.1:0-23060 GCA_004023965.1 Spilogale gracilis
CCGGTGGTTAAATCCCCCGGTGAGAGCGCCGGAGGCAGGGCCCGCTCCTCGCAGGGCGGTGGTGCACGCCCCCCCAAACCTAACCTCGAGCCTCTGTTGCTGTGTAATGGTGTTCGCACAGCGATCGGGTGGGTGCTCTGCGGTGGGGCTGGGTGCTCGAGCCACCGGGAGAAATCTCTCACTTCACTGTAGCTTTACCATGGACAACGTAAAGAATGTTTACTCTTCCTAAAAGAAAACAAAACAGAGCCAGTTTTCTGTCCAAAAAACAGAAATTCCCAGAGAGGACCCAGTGTTAACATGTGCTTGCCTATCGTGTTTTTCTGTGCAGAAAAATTTCCCATCCAAAAATGGGAGTTGAGGGTAGAAAGAGGTGAATAATAAAATCGGGCTCTCAGGATAGAAATAGCTTAGCATTCTGATTCGGTTACCTAGCCTTAAAAATATTTTTCTAGGTCACTAAATATTATTCAAAGGCATACTTTTAATGACGGCTTAAAATTGGACTGTATGGAATTTTATATGCCAGAATGTATTAACCATTTCCCTCCTGCAGAATGTCCCTCATTTAACCCTGAGAAAGTATATCCTAAATATGCCCCATTTGTAGTTATGTAAGTAACCTTTCTCATTGTAACCCTCTGTGCAAAAAACTGAATAGAGTTTCATCCGGCCATAGATAAGTGTTGGGGTTGCTTGGAACTTTCTGGTGTTAAGGAAAGAAAACATTGGCCAAATGACCAGGCCAAGAGCTGCTTCTTGTCCTTTGAGACCTCAGATGAGGGAAGAGAGTAGCCTGAAAGGGGAAGAGAGATGCTCAGAGTACCCGGATGGCATGGCAAGTATCCCGATATCCCAGTCTTAGTAGGAGCCTGGGTGGGAGAGCCCCAAAGCACTACCTACCACAGTCCCTCCGAGAGCCTGCAAAGCCTAAATGTTTCTGGTGAGGCGAGGAAATTTTCCCTTGTTACATTCTCTGCTAAATATATCGTTTTCTTTTAATTTATATGCACATGCTCATTTTAGTGGAATGGCGGCTATCCCTGATTACACAGAAATTGAAAGACTTGAAAGGTCCAAATGGAAAGTGTCTGGATGAGATGGAGGCATGTTCTGGAAAGACAGGAGTCTCCTCGTGCTAATGACAAACTATATAGGCCCCGGGGGACCAGGGGGTTCACGGTAGTTGGTTTGAATGAGTCCCAGTGTTTGTGCCGATCTTGTAAACTGTGTGAGCAAACTATCCCTGAGTTACTTCACCCCACATTTTTGTGGCACATATGATAAGAAATGTTCCTTTAACAAAACATCCCAAATTTCTCTGTGGTGAGTGAGTATGAATTCCAGAGCCATCCTCCTCTTCAAAACATTCACATAGTGGGTTTTTGTTCTTTTGATCAACAACTTTGGTGTTAAGACGCCATCAATTGTATCTATGTACTCAAGAGAAAAGGAAACATGCCCACATATTCATAAAAGCCAAAAAGTGGCAACAACCCAAATGTTTCATCAACAGATACGATCTGTCCATACAATGGAATAGTATTCAGCCCTAAAAAAGAATGAATTCCTGATGTGTGCCACCTGGTTGAACCTCAGACATGTTAGCTGAGACAGAATAGGCTAAGTATCATATGAGTCCATTCATACAAAATGTCCAGAAGAGACTGAGCTACAGAGACAGGAAGTGACTCACTGATTGGACTCTGGACAGAAACAAAGGCTTGAGGAGTGAGAGCTAGTGGGTACCAGGGTTCCTTTGGGCGTGATGGAAATGCCTTAAAATTATATCATAGTCGTGAGTATACGACGCTTTCTATACTAAAAAAAATAACAGTGAACTGTATACTTACAGTGGGTGATTTTTATGGCATGTAGATTATCTTGCAAAGTTTTTGAAAATGCAATAGTGCAACATAATGTTTTCAGGCACTGTCTCAAAGTGAATAGGGGACCCTGCACAGACCTATTAAAGATAAAATACTTTCAAAATAGGCCACCCCGGGGCGCCTGGGTGGCTCAGTTGGTTGAGCGACTGCCTTCTGCTCAGGTCATGATCCTGGAGACTCGGGATCGAGTCCCATGTCAGGCTCCCTGCTCGGCGGGAAGCCTGCTTCTCCCTCTCTCACTCCCCCTGTTTGTGTTCCCTCTCTGGCTGTGTTTCTCTCTGTCAAATAAATAAAATCTTTAAAAAAAAAAAAAAAGGCCACCCTGAAACTAGCGAATGCTAGAGTGAATCTGTGGTAGGCATTAGCATTTTGTTGGACATGTTTCTCCTCTGTCCTACGCCTTCCTGGACCTGAGTCCTCATCACGTCATGTTAGCATTTGGGCTCAGTCCTTGCCCTGCTGTGCTTTGCTGCTTTTCCCACGTAATCCAGAAATCGATCGATTTATGCAGTTACCCCCAATTCTTCGAGCGACCATTCAAGGCTTTCCCCTAAGTTCGCCAAACTTAGCTGAGCTCTTTACATCTCCTTCTCTCCCAATAAACCACCATCCACAGGCAGAAGCATACTTTGCAGTGAAACCCAGGGCCCACACACTTAGACATAAGCAGCCAGAACCAGCGGCTCAGGAAATCATCCTTACCTTTGCCAGGTGTGACATACTTACTTTGTACATCTTTGTACATTTCATTTTTTCCAATGCAGGTCATCATCTGCCCCACCAAATTCAATGAAGTAGTTATGTGAGAAACCATCCCTCCTTCCCCAGTTTGAAAAATATGGGTCCACTGGGGATATTAAGCAAAGACTGGAGACAGTTTGGGTGGTCACAGCTGGGGGAGGGGTGTTGCAGGCATCTAGCAGCAGGAAGCCTGGACGTCGCCCACACCCTACAGCACGAAGGGGAGCCCGCACAGCAGAGAGCACCCAGCCCCAAATACTCATAGTGTCAGGACAGAGAAATTTTGATCTCAGTTCCAGAAATGTCTCAAGTGTCCTCATCTACTCAATGGGTCTTGCAGTTAACTCTAAAATAAGATGGAAGGGAGGGGGGGGTGCCTGGGTGGCTCAGTGTGTTAAGCATCTGCCCTCCGCTCAGGTAATGATCCCAGGATTCTGGGATCAAGTCCCTCTACCAGCATCAGGCTACTCAGCAGGGAGTCTGCTTCTCTCTCCCTCTGTGCCCCTCCCCCCACTCGTTCTCTCATTCTCTCTCTCTCAAATAAATGAAAAATCTTTAAAGATAAAATAAGGCGGAAGGAGAAAAAATTGTCCATAATCAATAAAGGTAACCTTGCTCCTGCCTCCTCATCCCTTTTCTTCCTTAGTATCTTTCCCTTCTATATAAGTAATCCAAAGCAGACAGCTTGGGTCCCCAGCCAATGTTAGCTCAGAGACTCTGACTCTGACCATGTTATCGATATTTAGCTGAGGGCTGATTTCTGCTCTGTGGATTTGCACATGTATCTGTCCACATACCTCACTCGGGGAGGATTTAGCATATCCCTGAGACTCCCCACACAGTCCCCCTAATTTGAACCCTCTTTCTTATCCGGACCACAGAGGAGTGTGGGTCTTTCTTACTTGTCCCTGCAGTTTTTATGGCTTTGAGTTCAAACGTTGTGAAACAAAGGCCTTGTCTTCCCCACACCGCTGCCTCAGCTGGCGCCCTCTGCCCTGGCCTGGGAAAGGCGGGGCCTGGCTCCCGCTTGTGCTCGGTCCCAGGGAGTGTCCACCTGTCCATCCCGCCTCCCAGCATCTGGCACTTTCCACCTGCATCCGCCTCGGGCTCCCCCCATGCAGCTCCCCCTCCTGCCCTGCCTTCTGCTCCTTTGGAAAGTTCCTCTTCCTTCCCTGGCATTGCTCTCTCAATCTTTCTCATCAGGAATTCAGAAACCTGTCCATGATGTAGCTCATGGGTCTCGGTTCCCATCTCGGACCCCACGCACCCCACACTCACATCCCATGTACTCTCACACTCCAGCTCCGCCCCACATTGCAATCCCGCCAGGGGCTTTAAATACTCCGCCCCTGGGACGCCTGCGTGGCCCAGGCAGTTAAGTGTCTGACTCTTCATTTGGGCTCAGGCTGTGACCCCTGGGTCATGAGATGGAGCCCCAAGTTAGGAGCCTCCTTGGGATTCTCTCTCTCTGTCTCGCTCCTTTTGCTTGCCCACTCAGGCATATGCTCTCTCTCTAAAATTAATCAATTAATTAAAAACTCCAACTACCTGAGTCCTACCCCCAGGAACTGGAATTTCTTTTGTCTGGGATATGGCACCGAGTATCTCAATTTTTGAAATCACCCCCACTTGAGAACCACTAATTTAAAAAGTATACAGTGAGGGGCGCCTGAGTGGCTCAGTGAAGCATCTGCCTTCTGCTCAGGTCATGATCCCCGAGTCCCAGGATGGAGCCCCGCGGGCTCGCTCAGCAGGAAGCCTGCTTCCCCCTCTCTCACTGCCCCTGCTTGTGTTCCCTCTCCAGCTGTGTTTCTCTCTGTCAAATAAATAAAATCTTAAAAAAAAAATAAGTATACAGAAGTAAGTTTCCACTTTGCTGTTTTTAACGACATTAAAATGTATACTTTCTCAAACTATTGTCTGATGTTACTTCGTGCCAACTGTCCTTTGTTTCGTGGAGGGGGGAGAGAGGAGGGAGAGAGGGGGGAGAGAGCTGCCAGAACAAGGCTGACAATTCAGTTAGGGGCAAAGCATGACAATGAGTTCAATGAGATTAGCAAAGCCTGGGGAGCTGGCCAGTTCTGCTGTCACCAGGCCCCTGCGGCTCAGGAGTTTCCTTTCCAGGAGCGGCATGGGGCTAGTTCTGGCTGCTGCCCTGACCGCTGTGGGCACCGTCCGAATATCCTTCTGCCTTCTTGCCAGGCAAATGGAGGTTCCTGACTTTGGGATTCATGTCATCCCTTCCCTCCCTGTGCCTTCGAACACCCTGAAATACCCAGAGGGCGGTCCACAGGTCAGGAACGAAAGGTGGCTGGCTCAGGGACACCCTGTCCACTGTGCACCCCCGGGGGGCTTCAAGCCTGATTCTGCCCACCTGCTCTCCCCGTACCAGGGAAAACCAAGGATGATAGCAGTTGTGTTTTGTTGTTTTTTAAGATTTTATTTATTTATTTGACAGACAGAGAGATCACAAGTGGGCAGAGAGGCAGGCAGAGAGAGGAGGGAGCAGGCTCCCTGCTGAGCAGAGAGCCCGACATGGGCCTCGATCCCAGGACCCTGAGATCATGACCTGAGCCAAAGGCAGAGGCTTTAACCCACTGAGCTACCCAGGCGCCCTGATCAGCAATTTTTAAAAATAAACAGAGCATCCATGGCTGGGTTTGTCTTTGTTTTTGTTTTTTAATTTGCAACCTTCATAGAACAGTGTTAGGAATTTAAGAGAAAGAACTGGCCGTTTGAATTCTTCCCTCTGAATTGCGTGTGGGGAAGTGAGTCATCGTCTTTACCTTTCTCTGACCCGGGGGCAACGTCCTAGCATGTAAAGATGTGTCTGTATATGACTTACACTGAGACCTAGCACAGAATGTGTGGGGCAAATGCAAAAAGGCGCTTTGTGCAAAAGCGAACTGCCTTTGAGAGCCTCCTTGCCCTGTTGTGACTGGTACCATTGCTGTTCTTTGACACTGTGATGCTCACTGGACTAGTGTGGACCTGCACCGGGGCCCAGCCGCCCACAAAACACTGAGTAGAGCACGTGCCTGATGTCCCCAATCCCTGTGTGTCCCCAGGGGCAAAGGGTAGCAGCAGTGCCTCGGTGACCCCCAGGCTCCCAGGTTCATGCTCCGGTGACCCTTTGGACTGCACTTTCAAACACAAAGTCAAGGATAAAATGAAGAAGGATTTCGGTCCGGGGGTTGCATGTAGTGCGATGCCCAGCCTGAACACCCGGTCACGTGTGGCCAGACTGTCCCACTGCCACAACGCTGGGGCTGCTTATGCTTCCTGCACCAGCTAATATTCTCTATAGTCAAGTAAAGAGAACATAAATAAACCATTTCCCAAGTCACAGGGATAATCCAATAACCACTTCCATAAATAATTTATGCTTTCAGGGTCAGAATAACGTTTTAAGCACTTTTGCTCTTCTTAATTGCCAAAATTTTTGTTTGTTTTTTTTTACACAGTAAAAACATGCAGGGTACATTTTTTTCAAATCAGTTCCTTAAAAAAAAAATCAGTTTCTTTTTTTGTTCTAGCCATTTTTTTGACTGATTTGTAAAATAGCCAGAGGACTAAGGAGATGTGATTCCTATTATGTCCAAGAAAGTGTGCATCCCACAAAAGCAGGCTGTTGCTTACTCAAATGAAATCACTTGGTGAGTTTTAAAAGGACCGAGGCAGTACGGTATGGTATTGAGAGATTGTAAATGGCAAAGCATGACGGTAACGGGTTGTCAGTAGATTTCTCCCTTCTTCACGCGTTTGTACAGCGCTTTTTGGCGTAGGAACCGCGAACTTCCTTCACCGCAATCTGCCCGGCGCCGGGGCCCGGACCTCTAGCCACAACAACGGGGAGCCTCTTTTAACAAACAGCTCGGGTGCCAGAAGGCACCCATACTTTGAGAACCACCGCCCGCGGTAACATCACCCTGACCCACTGTCCCTGGGCCATAGTGACAACACCTGCCCCTCCCAGACACACTGTGAACTCCCTCTTGTTCTAGCTGCTGGGCTCATTCTTACCCGTCACCTGGCTGGACCAGCCCAAAGCCACAGGCACACCTGTGAAGGTTGTCTGCACAACCCCAGGGGCGTCGGGTCGTGCAGCAGCATTCTGAGGGTGTGGGGACCCGCCTCCTGACCCCACCCTCACCTCTTGGGCTGTGCTGGGTGGAATGTGCACATGTAGGAGTTAATCACACTCCTTCCCAGTTTCTGGGCTCTCTGAAGCCAGGTACGGGAAAATACAATGGACCTTTTTGTTCTCTGTGTTTCCACTCTGCTCACGGGATCCCCACTTGTGAGGTAAGCGCAGACTCTCCCAGGACAAATCTCTGATGCCAGGAAACACATTCACGTCTTTTCTTAGCATGTGACTCTGTTTCAACTTTAAAAAAAGTCCCCATATAAAATGTTTCTGCTCTATCCTTGAGACAGCCATCTGCTAATTTGATAAATTTTTTCTCAAATGTAATTCTTTCACCGTCATTGCCAATGACTTCCTTGGGGGGGGGTGATTAATTTTCATTAAACCCTATACACATTTTCTTCTATTTCTGAGTGTCTAAAACACCGTCTTTCCGTCATCTCTGTTTATCAAGCCATGTACTTTATTGTGACTTGTTAGTTCCAGGAAAATTGAGAAAAAGAGCTGGTCCTCGTTTTTTTCAGCATATTTTTTTTTCTGAAGAATCTCATCTGGCAAAACTTTGCCTGCCTTCCTGGAAACTTTAATTTCGGCACAGGTGATGTGTTGGTTTCATTCTTTAAACTACAAATACATTTTAAAATACAAGAGCTACAAGGAGTCCTAAGCGCAAAAGAAAATTTCTTAGAGCAAATAGAAAGAAAATAAAGAGACGGCACAGATGACCGCCTAGAAGCTCTCATCAATTCTGCAAGATGGTGATAACGGTTGATAACCTTGGCAAGTATTTCAGAGAAAAGCACAGGAAGCAAAAACCCACGACACACATAAGGGCCCGGTGTTTCATTGTGCAATATCCCACAAGCCTTCAGGGTCCTCAGAACCACTGGGTAAGCCACACATGTCACAGAGAGACCCCAGCCTCCTGACGGCCATCCTCCAGCCAGGCTTCCTTGCAGGTCTGATGGTTCAAAGCTTACTTTGAAACAACAACCCAGAAAAAGTGGGGGAGGGGTGGGCAAAACTTGGCTCTTGCCCAGAGTCCGTGGCTAGCTGGTCTTGCCTTTTCTCTTTCCTCCCCTCCCGGCTTCTTGCTCTTCATTGTTAATTGAGTCAGCAAAGAGGAAATGTCAAGGAATTCACTCCTAAGGAACACTTGTGATAGGGCAAATAAACAAAGGCAACATTTTGCCTGTTCTTTTTATTAAGAAAGCTTTGTTTGAGGATGCACTGTTCAAAGTGAAGGACGCCTTGGAGGCTCTGCAGAAGAAAGAGACACATGGTAAACCAGCTCAAGGTCAGGCAGATTGGGTTTTGCTTGGCTGGGCTTTGTAGCGGAGCCCAGAGGCTCTCCAGGAAACCCTTGAGCAGGCATTAGCTGGATGTCTCAGAGCATAGCGTCCCTTCTCCTAGGGATCCGAAGGTGCTGGGGAGTGTGCGCCAAGGACTGCTGCCAGAAATAGCTGACTTCTAGGGCCGCGGAGAGATTGCAAGGCCAGCGTAAAAAGACCCGCGTCACCCCAGCGAACCCATCCACGCCAAACAGGAGAGTCCTCTTGGTCACAAAACGCATACATGCCTGTTGGGAAAGATACAAATAGAAACTTCCACGCCAGGGAAGTCTACTATTGTGTCTGCGTTTCCAGCCCGGCCGGCTCTTGTAGGGTGAGCCAAGGGAAGCGGTGGCAGTGGTTATCGAGGTCGGAGGCCTTGGGCTTACCCTATATGCCGTCCGCAGCTCCACGGGCTCCGGGAACCCAGGTGAGGGGGTCCAGTTCACCAAAGGCACAACCAAATGAAGCCGAGGGATTAAGTAGCCTTATCTTGACTTCCTCCAGAAGGAGCATGGTGTACGGTCAAGCAAGAAGGAAGTGCCCCCGACCGTATGATATTTTTTCCTTGAGATTCTCCCATTTTATGCAGCTGAATAACCACGTATGTGGCAAAGCGTGAGGCTACGTATGGAGGGAGGGGAGAAGGAGAGGATAGGCGGGAGAGGCAGGGGCTCTGCGGAGGGGCCTGGACCAGGCAGTTCCCAAGACAGAGCTGTAGTCGGGGCAAAGGTTGAACACCTGCCCCTGAAGTTTACAAATCCTGGTGTCCAAGGAGGCATGAAGACCTCAGGAGCTTAAAATCCCTTTGCATTTGCTCGTACTCTTGGAGTACCTAAAACGAGTCACATTCTGTGTGAAGATTCAGATGCAATAGAGGTGCAAAGACCCTTAATTTCCTCGATCATCCCTCCCCACAAGTGTATGCATATTCATCTCCACTGTGATTTCCAAAGGTTCCCCCAGCTAATTAGTGATGAAGATGTGTCTGGAACCCACGCCTATCCCACACGAAGCCATCACGGCAACCCCCGAGGAGTCAGCCCAGTAGGAAGAGGTGGGAGAGGGTGGGAAGCCACCATTTATCAGAAACGCACTGTCTGCCACACACATGACGGGCACAGCCTTGAATGCCCCAGCTAGCTCCTCCATTGTCCCCAGTTTACAGAAAGAAGAATGAGGCTCTGAGACTCGCCTGTGGCCACAGATGAATGTGTGTTAGAACCTGGCTTCAAACCCACATCAGATGGGCTTGAAAAGCACAGAATCCTTGCCACTGAGCCGGCGGCTCTCGAACTTGACTGTGGGCTTGTCGGGACAGCTTCCTAAGCTGCATTCCCAGCAGCGCTGATGCGTCAGGCCTTGGTGGGACCCGCATTTCTGTTCCTAACACGCTCACCGGCGAAGCTGAGGCTGCAGGTCTGAGGTCACACCCGCCCACCGACAGAACCAACAGTAGAATCTGGTTTTGTGCATGTTTCTGGGACTCAATCCGAGGACTTCTGATGCAGTGGCTTTTAGTAAGTTCAAAGGCTGTCTCTTTAATCCCTTCCTTGGGAAAATTCTAGCATATTCCTGCTAGAATTCCTGCACTCACGGCCAGTTTGGAGGACATTCCAAGTGGAGAACTAGCCTGTGTGTTCTGGGAAGTACAAGTCATCAGGGAGCAGGGATGTCCAGGAAAGGGGAGAGGACCGGATGAAGCAAGACGCTCTGTGAGCTCGGGAGAGATTCCACAGGGAACGCGAGGCACTGAAAGGTGGTGTGTTAAGTTCCATAGAAACCAGTCATTTATTCAACAGCAATATAACGGTGCTCCTGGAGTAGAAACTGGGCGATTTAATAGCTCTTTCAGCAGCTCGTGGCTCACCCCCAGCATGCACACGTGCAGAGACACATGCGTGTGCACACACACACAGACTGCATTGCAAAACAATAAATCAACGCATAAAAATTTAACATCGTCTTTACCCTCTTTGCAATCTCAGCAACTGGTAGAGCCATCCTTCTTGCTGCCCGGTGGAAAGATTTGGGGCCCTCTTCGATGCCCTGAATTTTGACCCATCTCCCTCCAATCCCTATTGCTCATCCTTATAGTTGCGTTCGGGATCCAATCACTTTCCATCACCCCAGGCTACAGCCCTGTGCAGTCACCTTTCTCCCTGCCTGGCCAACAAGATTGGATCGACAAGGGTCACCAGTCTGACGTCCTGATTCCACCCCTGCCCCATGCAGAGCTGGAGGATTCTTTTAAGAAGAAGTCAGATTGGGGTGCCTGGGTGGCTCAGTGGGTGGAGCCTCCGACTCTCGGCTCAGGTCATGATCTCAGGGTTGTGAGATCGAGCCCCGAGTGGGACTCCGTGCTGGGTGTAGAGCCTGCTTGGGATTCTGTCTCTCCGTCTCCCTCTGCCCCCATCCCCACCCCCGACTCCCATGAACTCTCCTTCTCTCTCTTTAAAACAAACACACAAACAGAAGTCAGAGAGTGCCTTTGCACAAAACTATTCTCAAAATAAAGCCAAAATCTTCGTATTGCCTGCAAGGTCCTGGGCAGTTGCCCAGTGCTCTCTCCCGATTTCCATCTTAGACTTTGTGGAAGGAAGAAAAATGACTCCGCAAAGATGTCCACCAGAAGCTGTGACTCTGTTCAAGCATCATCCTCTTGGTGAGGACAACCCTGTCCCTATTTCACATGCCTGCCCCGGGGCGCTTGGGTGGCCAAGCCAGTTAGGCGTCCAACTCTGGATTTCAGCTCAGGTCATGATCTCAGGGTCCTGGGATCGAGCCCCAAGCTGAGCTCCACGCTAAGCCGGGAGTCTGCGTGAGGATTCTCTCTCCCTCTCCCTCTGTCCCTACCCTCGCAAACTCACTCTCTCTGTCTTAAATACATCTCTCAAAAATAAATTAATAAAAATACAATAAAATGCCTGCCCGTCCTTACATTCATATTCTCCAGAAGCTTTTAACCCTGGTCTACTTTTTCTTTTCCTTTATACTGTGTGTCTCCCCCTAATATATCGTGTGCTTTTCCGATGCCTAGCAAAGCTTGCTTTTGCCCCTCTCCCGCGGCTAAGATGCAGGCGCTGTGGGATGCAGATCACCACTTCCTGACCTACTGCGACTTCGGGCTACAGCAGGGTGTGGCACATAAGAAATGCGGGACTAAACACTTGGTGAATGAGTGTGGGATCTGGGTGTCTGCGAGCTGGGGAGGGAGACAGGCAAAAGCACAGATCCGAAGAGCCCAGTTTTAGAGCCTACTTCCCTAAATATTTTGAGGAAGCTCCAAGCATTTTTTTTCCAACTACAAAACGAGAGGTCTAAGATCATGTCACACTGTCAATGACAGTGATTAGATGGCCTGATTAGATGAACACGAAGTACCCCGGGTAGGGCAAGGCCAAAGCGCAGGCACCAGGAGTAGGGGTGAGCGAGAGCGTATCTAGAACCAGTTGGCAAGAAACGGCGCCCACAGTGAGATCCGCCGGAGGAAGGCACCAGAACGCGCACTCGGGGCAGCTGCGACTCAGCCAGCGGTAATGAGTCCCGTGCTACAAGATTCCGAAGCTCAGCGCAGGCCCCGTCTGGGCAGGTCCAATGGTCGGGGGCGGGTGACCCTCACAGCCCCGCTTACCTCGGCGTGTCCCGGGCAACTGTAGAAACGCCGCGACCTCACATCTGAGCCACTTTGCAGCTGGTCTGCCCCAGCAGCCCTGAAGTGAGCCCGCTCGCTACAATCAGTAGGCGCATTCTCGCAAAGAAATTCACCGTCTTTGCATCTGGTCAGCAGGGTGGATTCAGCTCAGGTTTCCCCTCCTTCTCAGAAGCTGTAAAACCTGGGCCCAGAGGCGGGAAGTAATGCAGACCACATCCCCCACGCATCTCAATACGCGATTGTGGTTATTATTGTTAATGGCTTTCCAGGATGCTCCCCCGGACCCCATTAGCGGCTCTGCTGGCTCACCCACCTGAGTGAGCCAATTTCAAGAGAAAAGAAGGGGGCTTTGCGGCAGAAGTCATGCAAAGGAATACAGAGTCGAATGTTTTGCTCAAGAGGTTAGCGTGAGGAAAAGAGCAAGGTGCCTTCAATAGCATGAAAAGGTTCCGTTCTAGGAGAAGTAAAGGAACATGCGCACAAATCAAGGTTAGCCAGGGCCTTGGTAGCAGCCCTAGGGACCCCGTGTGGGGCCAGGCGTTCTCTGTTGGGGGCAGGGAGGAGGAGCGGTCTTGGGCATTGTGCGATGTTTTAGTAGCATCCCTGCCTCGATGTCCCACTAGATGCCAGTACCCAGTTGTGATAAGGGAAAATGCCTCCACACATTGAGAAAGGTCCCCTGTAGGAAGACTTCTCCAGTCCCAATTGAGAACCACTACAGTAAGTTAACAAGTACGGTGAACCCAATCAGTTAGAGTCATGAGATGCTCCAACGAGGGTCCTCAGAAGGGAGTAGAGGAGAGAGAGAACATGGGGAGAGTGTGATGGGGGTTCCAGGAGCAGGGTCCGGGAGTGGCATGGAGCCCCTCTCCCAGTGGCGACCAAGCCCTCATTCAACTGCAAGCAATATCGAGAGCATCACTCCGCTTCATGGCCCAGCTGAGCACATCGTGTTCTCGGTCGCACACACATGCTTGTAAGGTCTGCCTTCCCCCGATCACACAAAACCTCCTCGAGCACGCACAGAACCCAAGCATGGAAACAGGGGTTGCCTCGGGGGAGGGGAAGGGGATGTCAGAGAGGAGAGAGCACGCAGGAGCCTTGCTTTTCCCTATTCAGACGGTAGTCGTTTTACACCATGACCATGCAGGACTATTAAAAAAGAGAACATTTTGTTAAGTCATCACTAGGAAAATAATGAAAGCTTACTGCACACAACCCAGAAAAATGGACACAGATGACTATCAAGGTGCCTGTGTTATTGGAGAGCAAATTTTTGTCTTCTGAAGGGGTGAAAGACACGGTGTCTCAGAGTCAGTCCTGGAATAGGCTTTCCCTAAAATCAGTTATACTTGCTTCTTTCAGTCCATGTCTTGTCTGAACAGAAGCTAACAGTTCTCGATCACCTTCCCCAGTCATTGGAACCCAAATGTGTCTCCATGAAGACATAGCATTAAAACAACTCGGGATGGTTTTAATGTCATTCGTGACTCAATTTCCTAAGTTTTCTCTTTCCCTCTTTCCCTTGAAAGGTTCTTGCTATTTTGTTTGGAAGGTTCTCCCTATAATATCCATCCTAATTATGATCGCCAAATGTATTTTACTTAATGTTCACAAACAGTAAATATATGCAGAGGTTCTCACTGTAAGTACACAATTCTTTTTTTAAAAGATTTTATTTATTTATTTGACAGAGAGACACATAGAGAGAAGCAACATAAGCAGGGGGAGCTGAGAAAGGGAGAAGCAGGCTTCCTGCTAAGCAGGGAGCCTGATGCGGGGCTCAATCCCAGGACCCTGGGATCATGACCCGAGCCAAAAGCAGAGTCTTAATGACTGAGCCATTCAGGTGCCCTGAAAGTGCACAATTCTTTTTTTTTTTTTTAAGATTTTTTTTTCTTTCTTGACACAGAGAGAGAGATCACAAGTAGGCAGAGAGGCAGGCACAGAGAGAGGAGGAAGCAGGCTCCCTGCTGAGCAGAGAGCCCGATGCGGGCCTCGATCCCAGGACCCTGAGATCATGACCTGAGCCGAAGGCAGAGGCTTTAACCCACTGAGCCACCCAGGAGCCCCAAAAGTCCTTTTTTTTTTTTTAAGAATTTATTTATTTATTTGACAGAGAGAAACACAGCCAGAGAGGGAACACAAGCAGGGGGAGTGAGAGAGGGAGAAGCAGGCTTCCCGCTGAGCAGGGAGCCGGATGGCCCCACAATTCTTATTGAAGGAAAATCTCCCACTAGAACTTACACACATGCTCACTCTTTCTTCCGTCCTGGCTTGCAGAATGCAAATCCTAGGAGGGAGCTGAGTTGTTTGGAGTATGTTGTTTTGTTTCTTTTTGCAATATTTCCCAATAATAAAAGTCCTCGCCAGAGGCTCCCCCCCCCAGCATTTCCAACTCAGTTGCTAACTACAGAGAAGAAATGCACAGACTTTTACTGTTCTAGGGCAAAGGTTAACCATTCTGCCTGAACCAGCAGAAACACTACTGAAATGGCCAAAGCCAAACTTTTTTGTTAATTAAGGATTCTGAAGTTTTTAAATCCCTGAAAATATTGCAGTTTTGGAGTCGTTGGAAAATCATTTTCAGGTCACTAGTGTTATATGCTCACTAGATTAAAATTTAGGTTCTAAATTCTAAAATTTAGAAGGTTTGTGCCCATCAGCTTTTCTTGCATAATGAAATCTAATGACTTAAAACAACTACCATTCATTTTGGTCACAAACGGAGCTCGGTTCAGCTGAGTGCATCTTCTAGTCCTGGCGGGGCTCATGGCTTTCAGGTGAGCCGGAGACTGGCTGCTTCTGACATGGTTTGTCTCTGGGCCACGGAGACCGCTGTCCTCCCGAAGGCTGGTCAGGGTGCTGAGGGAGACGAGGCCCTATTCTTCACATCGAGGCCTGGACGTGACACGTCATTGTCCCGAGTGTCACATTCTGTTGGCCAGAGCAAGCTACCGGGCCAGACCAGAGTCAAAGGGAGGGAGGCTCGATCCGGGCTATTGATGGAAGCAGTCGGAAACCCCTGTTGCTCAGGCAATGTGTCAGGTAGGACAGAAGGACGGTGCTCATTCTCAGATGCTGCCATCATACTGATTTCCATTTTCCTGATCACGTTCTCCTCTATTGTAGCCCTTAAAATTAAAATTAAAATTGAAAAGAATGGGGCCAAAGAGTGGAAAACCAGAGCTCTCCATTGGATTCTAATTTGACCCAAGCCCAGATACCTGAATGTATGTTATTTAATGAGCTTTGAAAAGCCTGGCTAGGGGCACCTGAGTGGCCCAGTCCATTAGGAGGCTGCCTTCGGCTCCGGTCGTGATCCCGGAGTCCTGGGATCGAGCCCCGCATTGGGCTCCAGCTTCATGAACATCCTGTTTCTTCTTCTCTGCTGATTGTGTTCTCTCGCTCTTTCAAATAGATAAATAAAATCGGAGAGAGGAAAGAAAGAAAGATTGATTTCTTAAAAAAAAAAAAAAAAAAGGTAAGTCTGCCCAACTATCTGTCCCCAAAATATAACCTTGAACATCTGATTCTTCAGTTACTCCCAAAGCTACCTATTTTGTTGCTTGGTGGAATAATTATCCTTCTCCCGCAGAAGTGGAAAATCACGTGATCTTTGTAGAGATAATGTGGAGAAAAATTTGATCTACGTTTTATATAGTAAAGCTCGTTGACGTTGAACAAAACAGCCTCATTATTTTTGAATTCCATTCAAAACGCAAAGGGTAGCGAGGAAGGAGAGGCATGGCAAACTTATTAAATGGGGAAAAAATTGGAAAGAATCATTAATTTCTTATTCGTGAATAAGAAGCACTAACAAAGAATAATGAAAAAGATGATCAGTGGCACCCTCCCTGGTAAAAACCAGGCTTCAGCCACACCTAAAAATGTCCCCTGGCTCACGGCCTGTGACCCCTACTCGCCCCCAGCTCTCACCCCACCACCTCATTCCCGGTGCTTACCAGGATCATGGGCCCACCAAACACATGCGGCATGATTTTCTAAATCAGAGGGGCCTGGGAGAGCCACACCAAATTACGTCCTTACCAGTCTGTTTATACTTGAAGCACATTTTCAAGAGATAAAATTAGCCATTGCCCAATATCTTTGGTGTTAAAATAAGAAAAAGAAATAAGAAAATAAGAAGAAATGCCTTTGACGAAGGGGATTATATGTTACTGAACATAGGCTGAAAATATAGCCCATCAAGTGGACTAAAAATATTTCAAGGAAAGACAAATTTGATGAGGAAATAACATTATGGACCCCTAAACCTATAGGTACTTCTGCCTCTTCCCTTTAATTAATGTAATAAGTAATTTATTGAGCATGTAATATGAACAAAGTATTGGCCTAGTAGTGGGGAAGAGATTAGTAAAATGTCAGCTCCTCTCAAGAAAATCATAATTTATCAGGAAAGAGAAGCACTTACTAAATAACAGGGATATAATGTTGAAATAAAAACAAGCAATCCGGGGCGCCTGGGTGGTTCAGTTGGTTGAGCGACTGCCTTCGGCTCAGGTCATGATCCCGGAGACCGGGGATCGAGTCCCACATCGGGCTCCCTGCTCGGCGGGAAGCCTGCTTCTCCCTCTCCCACTCCCCCTGCTTGTGTTCCCTCTCTGGCTGTGTTTCTCTCTGTCAAATAAATAAATCTTTAAAAAAACAAAAAACAAAAAACCAAGCAATCCTTGCAATCTACGGATTCTGAATGTGCAAATTTACCTGCTCGCAAAAATTTATCTGTCGCCCTGAAATCAATACCCCCCGTGCTTTTGAAGTCATTCAAAGACTCATTCACGGGAGTGATCATTTTTGAGGCTCTTGACATATACCTTCCCGGCTGAGCTCAAAGAAGGTGACACCTGAGCCAAAGGCAGACGCTTCATGACTGAGCCACCCAGGCTCCCCAAGGCTGTGCTTTTTCGGTTATTTTTGTGCTTTTGGTTAGGGATCTCACTGTTTAAAATGGACTGTGCCTTACGGAGAAAATAACGTTTTAGGTCAGCTTCCTTCGGGCTTCAGTCATAATGCTGTTGACCATCGGTTCAATGTGAATGAATCAATAATATATATGAAATGGGCGCCTGGGTGGCTCAGTGGTTAGGCCTCTGCCTTCAGCTCAGGGCATGATCCCAGAGTACCAGGATCGAGCCCCGCTTCGGGCTGCCTTCTTCTCCCTCTCTCCCTCCTGCTGCTTGTGTTCCCTCTCTGGCTGTGTTTCTCTCTGTCAAATAAATAAAATCTTAATATAAATATATATATTTATGTGTGTGTGTGAAATAAGATGTCCTGGGGCTCCTAGGTGGCTCAGTCGGTTCAGCGTCTACCTTTGGCTCAGGCCATGATGTCAGGATCCTGGGATCCAGCCCAGTGTCAGGCTCTCTGCTCAGTGGGGAGCCTGCTTCTCTTTCTCCTGTCTGTTCTCCCGTGCTTGTGCTCTCTCTATTGCTCTCTCTCTCTCTCAGATAAATAAATAAAATCTTTACAAAAAGATGTCTTTGAACAGGAACATATATAAAACAAGTTGATGTACCAATAGGCTGATGAAAGTCTTATGACCAGAGTCTTAGAGGAGACTGACCCCATAAATCCCCTAGGAGCAAAGGTTCAATATTTGATGATCCAGTGCTCATGAAGGCTCTGTAGGACAGCAATACTGCAAACAATGAAAATAATGAAAATCAACTGTACTTCTGCAATGAATGAATGAATGAGTCACAAGAGGGAAAGCTGAAATGCTCTGAATGTTCAGGGAACTTCCAGCTGAAGGAAAGGGGCGGGGCACATGGGCGATGAGTCCGTCGGGTGTGGATAAACAGGCTCAGTACGCGCTCAGCACAGTGGGACAGCATGGGCGAATCACTGATGTGCAAAACCTTGGCCCTTGCCCTGCTTAACAGCACAAGTCCCAAGGTCTTAGAATCGTAGTTCTATGACTTATGGGATGCATGACATGACCTCAGTTTAGTCACTCAGTTTCCGGAGAAGCAAGTTGAGAACAGCGTCTATCTCACAGGCTGCTGTGGGCATTAAAATCTGTTACATCTCGGGGCACCTGGGTGGCTCAGTTGGTTAAGCAACTGCCTTCAGCTGAGGTCATGATCCCGGGGTCCTGGGATCGAGCCCCACATCGGGCTCCCTGCTCGGCGGCGAGTCTGCCTCTCCCTCTCCTGTTGCTCCCCCTGCTTTTGTGCCCTTGCTCTCTCTCTCTCCATCAAATAAATAAATAACATATTTTTAAATAAATAAATAAAATAAAAATAAAATGTGTCACATCTCCACCGAGAGCCTCCACCCAGAGCCTCACAGTTGTTGAATATTTAAGACGCGTCAGCTGTCGCTGTTGTTCTATTCCTCTTCCTGGGCCACCGGCTATTTCCACTGGGCTCAGTCATAAGGTCTATGAGGCAAGACTGCAGGAAGAAACACTGGAGGTACTCGTTCACATCGCGTCCCAAGGACATTGGATTCTTCATGAAAGAAGCTGAGTTTTCACACCAGAGCACTAGGGAGCAAGATTACGTCTTTCAACAGGGAACCGACATGACACGTTGTGCTCCAGCGTGAGCTGTTGTGGGAAGAGGGATGCATGGGGGGGATAGACCGGCAGGGGCACAGTTGGAGCCTGGAAGACCAGTGAGGAGATGGACCAGAGGGGAGGGGAGGGTTCCAGGAGGAAATGGAGACAAGAGAGTTCACGGGATCTGCAAGCAGTCAACTCCTAAGAGCCCAACTTTAGGTACAGGGGGCTGGTAGTGTTGTTACTTCTTCCTCTGTTGCAGGTTCCTTGGGAGCATTGAGGTGAAAATCAGGGAGCCAGGAACTTATCTGTATGTGTATTGACTGATGAATTCCTTAAGGAGTCAGTTAACGGTTTTAGGCAGGCGGAATGGTAGGAGGATAGATCGATTTGGGTAAACAAGATGGAAAAGGAGCAGAGGTGGGTGGGGAAGATACTGAGTTCAGTCTGTGGTCTATAGAGTTTGAGAAGCTTCAGAAACAGGGGTGATCTTGGTGGAAAACTGATAGCCGGGAGCTACCACGACACACGACCTAAACCTTTAATCTCAGAATCGCGAGTCTGGAAGCAGGACTGTAATCCTCGTGGTTCTTAAGTGAGGCGTCAAAAAAAAAGGGAAGGAGGGAGGGGGGGAGAGACAAAGAAATGGAGGGAGAGAAGACTGGCCTTAGGTAGTGAAATTTAGGGTATTTATTAACAGATTGGCTGGCGTTTTTGTCTTCCCACAGACAATAGCAGGGCTTGGAAGCAGGCTTCTGTGCTGTGTATCAATCCGATGGTTTGATTGAACGTACCACAGCCTGACTAAAATTCTAATAGAACACTCAAGGGTTTTGCAAGTATCTTGTCTTTGCCTGAGACACCAACTGTCCAGTGGGGAATACAGAGATGCCCACAAAGAAGGTTTTAAATGTCCTCATTCTTCCTCCACCAATCGAATTCATTCCCCCTTTGAGAAATAGGCTGCAGTGGAGATGAGAGATAGAACCAAAAAGGTGAAATCCTTTTTCTCATATGAAAACAAGCCTCTTTCTTACTTTCAAGCGCACAAGAGAGTAATCCAAGATGGCAGCTGCAAGTGACGTCCCCGTCCGAGTCAGCCGCTATGCGCTCAGTAAATAGCAGGGGCTACACGGGGCATTCATTTCCCTCCGAGGCCCCCACCCCCAAATTTATCTTCCCCAGTTATTCAGCCTTCAAAATGGAACGCCTGCCTTCATATCTGTGCGGGACACATCGCCTTCTAAGTCCAGGAAACCACTTCTAAAGCACCTCTCGGGTATCATGTCCAAGAGGAAGCATTAATTAGGGGAAGTGCATAAAGCAAAAGAAAAACCATCAAGGGCTCTCTATTGGCCATTGTTCTCTCTAGAGCTGTAGAAGATTGTGCTTCTACCTAACTTCTCACCAGATTGGTTGGCCATCTGCATTTCATTTTGATACTCCCACTCAATAAAAGCTAGCATTTGCCCTAAAGTTGAAAAATATTTAAGATACTATATATTCTCAAGGAGCCAGAATATACTGCAATCAAACTTGTGTTTTACAAAACCTGATTTCAAACAAGAAGTAAACGGGGGACTGAGTGGCTCAGTTGGTTAAGCATCTGCCTTCAGTCCAGGTCATGATCCCAGAGCTCTTGGATCAAGCCCTGTATCAGCTTCTCCCTCTCCTGCTCCCCCCACTTGTACTGGGTGTCTCTCTCTCTGTCAAATAAATAAATAAAATCTTAGGAAAAAAAAGTAAATAATGAAGACGGTGAAAGTGTCTGGGACCCCACTGAACATACAACTTCTAGAGGGCTTCTTGGGACTAATAGATAGAAATCAGCCCTCAAAAGATGGTAGAGAACTTGTTAGCCCATCGGAATGCTAGCTCCTGGGCGATGCACGTGCCAGAATCAAAGGGTGATTGATCTGGGCCCTGCATGTGACCTTGCTTCAGAAGGAGGAGGACTAAAACATTATTAGGAGGGTTGCAACAAGGTAGGATCCAAGGAAACCAGGAAATTCACTTCAGGCTCAGAACCCACTCCCCAAAGTTTAACTGTGCTTTGAAGCCTAAAATTATGCCTTCTGCACAATAAAGATAGATCTGGAAAAAAGCTAAGCAAATAAGAAAAAAAATGAAAATTCAGTATTCCAAATGACATATACCAGGAATCATCATCTGACTATGGGAAGTCAAAGCCTTCTATAATGTCTGTGGAGCCTCCTGTGAATGAGGCACCCCACCACCACCACCGCACACCAGGGTCCAGTTTGTGTCTGAGATCATACGACTGGTTGGTTGCAGAGCCCTGAAGGGGCATCAGTTGCCAACGTGATTCACTGATGCCATGGCCTGTGTCACTCACAGTTGCTTAGCCATTGACCCCAACATGTGGGTCTGGTTATAACGGCCAGGCTTTGCACTCGACATGTGGAGACGCATAATTCCTAATTGCGGGGGCCTCCCTGTCACCGGCCTCTACCCTTTAGATGCTCGGGTGTACCCTCACCCATGTCGTGACACCCAAAAATGTATCCAGACCTTGCCAAGTGTCCGCACAGGGGGAATGGGGCCAAAATCCACCCCCCCCCGCCCCAGTGGAATCACTAGCTTTGGAGACAGACAATGGCCAAGGTCTGCTTCCAGCAGGAGATGGGAAGTGGAAACCAGTGCCGTGGTCAAGAGACACAGTTCTCTCTTATCGTACGATTACACGTGTGTACCCTTCCTGGCTTTCCTTCTTACCTGCTTTCTCCATGAGAGTGTAAATCTGCAGCTTCTATGCAACAGGGCTGATGGAAGCATTTAAAAAGCCGTATAAAGAGTCACCAGTTTCATCTTCTCTTTTCCCTTTGTGGTGGCAGAAGCAACGGCTTCCCTAGACACTCGCCCCGGCGAGGTAGCCGCGGCTCCGGAGCACTCTGAGCGACATGGCAGTGGTGAAGTCCAAAATCGTTGTCTTAATTTACTTTTTTTTTTTTTTTTTTAAGATTTTATTTATTTGACAGAGAGAAACACAGCCAGAGAGGGAACACAAGCAGGGGGGGTGAGAGAGGGAGAAGCAGGCTTCCCGCTGAGCAGGGAGCCCGATGTGGGGCTCGATCCCAGGTCTCCGGGATCACGACCTGAGCCGAAGGCAGTCGCCCAACCAACTGAGCCACCCAGGCGCCCCTACTTTTTTTTTAAAGTCTGCTTTACGCCCAAGGCGGAGCCTGAGCTCACAACCCTGAGATCGACACACACTTCACCCACGAAGCCAGTCACGTGCCCTCATTCTCTTCCATTCTTAGTGTTAGTTTGATGCCCATAGTTTTATAATAATCCTTTGATAGAAACAACTTTAGCTTCACGGATTTTTTTTTTTTACCTTAACCATTTAGTGATGATTTTGAGCTCTCATGGGCCCCATCTCTCTTTTTTTCGATTTAGTGAAATTTCACATTTATTGAGTCTCCATGCAGGGCTGAGTTCCGTGCTGGGCTGTTTGGGGTGGGGTTGGTTTAAAGCTGAGTCAGACCTCCATCTGCATTTGAAGAGCTCTTGTTCTTTCTCTGCTGCATGCCAATGAAACCAATGGGTTTTTCACTGAACTGAGTACCTACTCTGAGCAGAAACATAGTGAAACCCACCCAGAGGAGAAAAACAGATAAGAAATACAGGTATTGGGAAACTAAGCAAGGTGACATGAAATCAGGGGTAACAGCAGACCCAGAATTTATCTGTGTTTGGGGGAAGGGTGCGCCATATTTAGCTCCAAGCTTCCCAGCAACCATTGAAGAGAGAAACATGATCACCCATGTATCCTGTATAAAAATAAGAGAAAAAAAAAGAAATGAGAACACTACTATTCTTCCAGAAAGAACGTTTTTCTCTCTTATTCTCATGACGTGGCCTCCTCCACGGTGGGACGCTAATGATGAATCTGGAAGACACATAGGGAAACAAAGTCCCTAAGTACACACGCCCGAGGGTTCTAGGGCAGCACATGGATAACAGACGTGGCACACCATGGAAGAATCTAGAGAAAGGACACCTCAAAAGAACTCATGGGACAGGCCCTGGAGGTGAGTGAGAAATCCAGAAGAAGGAGCATTCCAAGCAGAGAGCACAGCCTAAGCAAAGGCTCCGAGTTCGAAGGAAACAGAAGCTCTTTTGACACGTCGGCTGCCTGGGTTGGCTTGAGTTTACATCTCAAGGTTGCAAGTGAAAGGAGATAAGCTAGAAAGGCAGGAGGAAGCCAGACTGTGAAATTTCCTGAAGGCAGCCTGAGGGGTTGAGACATTATTTTGGATGTTGTGTTTTGAATGGAATGGGCAGGCTAAGGGATGTTTCGGACAGCAGCCAGGAGCCCCGAGGTTGATGAGCAGGAAGTGGCAAGACCCAACCTCTGGCTAGGGAGTAACAGGGTAAAGTCGAGGAGGACATGGACAGTGAACGGGGACAGTGGGGAGGATGGAAGAAAGAACTCTGGGAAGGTGGCATTGATGCGCTTCGGCTCCTGACTCCATCCTTGGCAAAGACTCTTGGCTTAGAATACAGATGCTCTGCTGAGTTTGCTAGATGAGGAACTGTGTTCAAGAAGGAAGGAAATGACAGAGAAGGCTTCGGGTTTTATAACCTGAGCCGCCGGAAGGATTCCGGGAGGCTTACCTCTACTAAAGATGACAGATGAGTCTGAAGTTCTCTTACAATGTGCTGTTGGGGTTTCGGTCTGCGGTTGCTTGAAGGGCATGGGCTACAAAAGGGGGCAGAAGGAGTGACAGGAATATCCTGCACCTTG
>PITA01026177.1:0-23083 GCA_004023965.1 Spilogale gracilis
TAACTAAGTTTCTGGCTGTCTCACTGTGGGGAGTTTGTTCCTTTCTGTCCTGACTAGATAGCTCTGAGACTAGAAAATGCAGCGTCTGGGCCCCCTGATAAGTTGCTGCCAGTCTGCTCCTAAAAAAGCATCAGAAATATAGGCGCCTGGCTGGCTCAGTGGGTTAAGCCTCTGCCTTCGGCTCAGGTCATGATCTCAGGGTCCTGGGATCAAGGCCCACATCGGGCTCTCTGCTCAGCGGGGAGCCTGCTTCCTCCTCTCTCTCTGCCTGCCTCTCTGCCTACTTGTGATCTCTCTGTCTGTCAAATAAATAAATACAATCTTAAAAAAAAAAAAAAAGCACCAGAAATAAATGTGGGGGCCTTGGGTTTTGCTGCTGCCCTTCAGAGAGATTAAGGGACTTTCCCTTAACAGAAAAGAAAATGCAGAGGGAGTCAAGCAACTGACCTGGAAACCACATTTCCTTTGCTGCCTCCCTCTCTTTTCATCTTCATACCTGTGTGAACAAAGTGCCAGCAAACAGAAGTTCACATCCTGCTGAGCTACCCTGCTTTTTGTCAAAGTATGGAGGAAATTTGCGTCTAGAATCGACACAGACTGGTTTCATCTCAGAGAACAAAGTGACCCAGCCTGTGAAATACATAAATATCAGAGGAAACTACAAAGCAAGTGGAGCTAAAGGGGCCTTCAAGCTTGGATTGGATTGGATTGGATTGGATTGGATTGGATTGGATTGGATTGTAGGAGAGGTCTTCAAAACAAAAAGATCCTTTAAGAACATAAGTTGTACCATATATGAACACAGAGATGCTGCTGCTGTTCTCTGTTGGAGATTCTTGGAACAAAACTCCCTTCACATCCTTCTCAGTGACTAACTTGCTGGTTCCCCCAAACGGTCACTAAACTGCACAAAGCTATAGGTTGGCTCTGAGTGACTAGAGCCCAGGATATCTACAAAGCACTATAAGAACCCTAAAGTGGTCTAAATCACTTAAGAGACTTTCATTCTACAGAGCTTATGAGCCACAGAGGCAAGGACCAAATCCCAAATTTCCTGATTCCATTTCCAGAGTTCCCTGAAATACCACCTATACCTGGGCTCTTACTTTTTATTTCTATCATACAAGATCTTCTGTCAAGGATGTTTCTGTAGGATATTTCTTCATGCTCTGATGGACCACAGAAAAAAACAGGAGAGGAAAACACAGAGAAAAGGAAAAAAAAAAATAGGGCAAGTTTTCTCTGCTAAGTAAAACAAGGTTTTGTCTGAACCAAGACAACTGCTAGTGAATCCAGAGAATATCTTAGATGTCTTCATTCTGGAAGGCAACCAGGATAGGCTCCAGGAACAGTTCCTATCAGAATCTGAACACGGAAAGTGCCTTCCTTACTTCAAAAAGCCAGTTTCAGCAAAATTCATCCCGAGGAAAAATGAAAGCTTAGAAATGCCCATTGCTATTACCTAGAAAAAAAGGAAAATATAAACCCCACTGCTCCTAACTGGTTCTTCAAAATAGAGGTGTTAAGTCGTATATTACTGTGCACAACGTGGGTGGAATTTCCTTTGACAACAGAAGGAAATGATAACAGCATATCTAAAATCCAAATTCCCCATTTTCTATATATATTCTATTATATCTCTTTTGCAGAAATGACGTATTTCTGAACCACAGCCTAGAACCAATGAGAAGAAAGCTAAACCAAGGTAGTTGGACCAGCAGAGCTCATTAAGCCAAATCCCAACCCCATACCTAAGTGAATTTGAAATGAAAACCTAGTTAGAGACAACGAAACTTTAGAAAAAGATCTGAAACTATTAGGTAAGTCACCCTCTTCTTAATCATGACCAGTAACTTAACGCTCATTAGAAGTAAAAGGAGGCCCTCTCCAATTACCTCTTGCTTGGTGTCCTGCCGTGCTAATGGACGGGAAGAGACAGAGAAACTACTGCAAACTCAGGCTGCTGTCTGAAGATGGGCCGCAGTGGGCCACATGCCTGGGTGTGCTGGATTGTTCTGATCAGTCAATATAGGTGAAATCTCATTACTGGAGATGCTAGAAATAGCAGGAGCAAAATGCTCTACGGAAATGCAGGTAGTTCCCTTCCCCTTTCCTTTTAGAACAATTCAGTGTAAGAGCTACTAGGTGAGACAAATAAGTGAGGTGTCTGGAGGGTGGGAGGGGGGCCTGCTGGTATGCGGTGTTGGGGTTGGAGGTAGGGGCTGCTGGTGCAGGCTGATGGACTGCCCGAAAGATAGGAAAGATGCCCATGGGAGCACCAGGACAGGTAAAGGTCTGGCTGTGGGGTTTCAGAGCCTCAGTGGGCTGAAGAGGGCACCTGGAGGAGGAAAAGGGAGAGTTGGCTACATACACAGAGATTGATCAAATACATAAATATATTAAGGATGATGAGAGCCTGGTTTCTTCTTCCTGAAGAGTTACAAATTCGAAAGAGGAAATCCTAGACTGAACTCTGTGGGCTTCATTGGAATTGAAAATAATAAAGTAAACTCCTAATTTTCAAGGTAGCTGATAGGTAGGTAGATAGAGGAATATAGGTGTAAACAGGTATAACCACATATATATGTGCTTGTCCGGTGAGAGGGTCCAGGACACCAACACTAGATGAAAGCAACAAGTGACACCAATCATTCCCTACTAAATCAGACCCCCTGGGGAAATGACTGACATTAGGACAAGGGCAGGAAAAGAACATAATGAGTCCTTTTGTTCCAAAAAGTAGAAAAGTGCTCAAAAACTGATGTGCACCTGTGAAAAGAACACGGAAGCCACATTAAAGGGACCGCACTGGATAAATCAGAGACCATTAAAGTATCAAAACAATTTGTGAATACATTGAATAAGATGGGAATATAGATGTCCACACCGATTTTAAAAAGTGAATAAATAGAGGTTTTCATGAAAGATGGAAGAGTTTCATAATCTCAAAACACCTTCCCCTGAACAATTATGGTTTACAAAGTAGAAAAAAGTAACTTTATAGCTCTGCCTTAATGAAGTTAATCAAAGTGAGATTGGGGAATGAGGGAGAAGGTGGGGTGAGAAGAGGTACGGGGACTGCTGGTTTCCATCAGAACATGCAATTGGGCATTCTAAAATGATATAAACACCAAACTGATAAAAATATCAAATTAGAGGGCGCCTGGGTAGCTCAGTGTGTTAAAGCCTCTGCCTTTGGCTCAGGACAGGATCTCAGGGTCCTGGGATGGAGGCCGCATCAGGCTCTCTGCTCAGCAGGGAGCCTGCTTCCTCTTTTCTCTCTGCCTGCCTCTCTGCCTACTTGTGATCTCTCTCTGTGTCAAATAAATCAATAAAATCTTTAAAAAATAAATCAAATTAGAAAACATTTTCCAATTCTTGGCTGTTGTTCTTAGGTCTGATTCACTGAAAGCTATAAAATAAACAAAAATTTTATGAATTAAAGCTATTACATGAAAACAAAGCACTTGAAACTGAAAATAAATGACAAGATTTGTACAAAGAAAAAAATCATATAACGGCTCTCTCAAAACAAATCCTGATGCTTAGAGTTTCAAATATTGCCAATCTGAAAGAATAATTCAAAAACCTAGTGAATATTACTATTTGTTGTAGGTAATAAAATAGTATCTGACATGTAGTGTCTTCCTAAAGAGCAAGTGTCATTCTTTGTGCTTTATACACCTTATGACATTTAACTTGCAAAATTTCTATAAGAGGCAGGTATAATTATTATCCCCAGTCTAGAGATCAGAAAACTGAGGTACGGAGAATTTAAGAACCAAGCCCCACATCACATAGAGTGAACTTAGGTAGTTTCAGTCTTAGGCCTATGTATTTAATCATTACACAGGCAGTTTTAATACTTAACTCTAACCCTTAGTTCTATCCCCCTCACATTTAATCTGTCATCTAAGATCTATCAACATTGTTTAGGAGCTAACTCTTGCCATGGTTAACTGTCTCAACCTTAATTCTAACCCTGGTGAAGACTTTAGCCCCCAGTGTGATGGTGCTAGGAGGTGGGGCCTTGGAGGGATAATTAGGTTTACATGAGGTCATGGGGGGGGACCACAATGGGATTAGTATCCTCCTAAGAAGAAGAGAGACCAGAGCGCTCTCTCCTGCAACACAGACACCCCTTCTTCCTCCTTCAGCCCTCTCAACCTTGTGAAGATATAGGGAGAAAGCAGGTATCTGCAAGCCAGGAAATGAGCCCTCACCAGGAACCAAATCACCCTCTGTCTTGCTTGATCTTGGACTTCTCAGCCTCCAGAACTGTAAGAAGAAAAACAAAATTGTTTAAACCACCCAGTCAATGTTTTTGTTGTCGAGCCTGAGCTGACCAATATCTTCTCTGATGCCCAGACCCTCCCCCATCCTTATCCAGAGCCCTGGCTATCTCCCACATCAGCTCTCAGAGACACTTACCCAAGTCACATTCATACTTAAAATGTGTGATGATACGTTGCCTTAGGGTGGGGTGTAAGCCCATCAGGAAGCTATTCAAAACTCTGTGCCTCTGGACCCAATTACTTTTACTAATTTTACTTCTGACTACGCTTTTCCAGGAAATGCTCCCTCCAGCTAAGGCCCCAAGCACATCCCCTACAGCCTGTTCTCTCGGCCTCTATATGGGCTCTCTGGCTGTTTCTGGAATGTCCTGCCCACCCCCCCACCCCCGCCTCTGTTCTCTCTCCAGAAATTATTTTTACCTTTTGAGACCCACTTTAAGTGTTTAATCTTCTGAAAAGATTTCTCCAAATTTCTGTGCTCCCTAAACGCTTTGCTTATGGCTCTACTTTGGAAAGCCTTTATTAGGATCAGTTTCAGCCGAAGACCAAAAAATGCCTGAACGGCAAAGACGGTATCTCCTTGTCTTTGTATCCTCAACCCTGGCACAGGACTTGATAGTAAATGCTCATTAAATTAATGTTGAGGGAACGCATTGAATCTATGAGTACACTCTTGCCAAATTTTGATAGCCATTAACTTTGGCAGCAGTAGTAATTTTAATAAGTAGAGGTTTATTTTAGAGATAATCTTGCTTATCTAATTTCCTAATATAGCAAATCTCCTGCAGTTTCACATCTAGTTTACTGATCAGCTATCAAACTGAAGGACAGCTTCTCAGTGTGTCCACAGTGAGTCACTTGGGGGGAGGGGAAGCACATGTCACACATTTACATTTTGCCCTTAAGGTAAAAGCACTTTTTTTGTTTTCAGAAAAAAGCAAGAGCCTTGAGAACTGAAACAGTAAATCCAATGCTGACTGTGGTCAGTGATGAAAACCTAGTATCATTTACAAAAACGTACAGGTTTTAGAGGCGCGTTCCTGGTTTTGCAACCACTGTGACTACTAATCATTTGCCAGTTCCCAAGTCCCACTCAGATGACTTGTGCGAACAGAGTCCGTAACAAGCTCTCTGGCCAAGATGTTTCTTTAAGAAGGTTTTTCAACTGTAAACTACAACAGTGATGACCTTAAAAGTTCACTAGAAGAAGAGGCTCCACATTTGTATGAAAGGTCACTCTGGGGGAGGGTAGTGACAGTGACAGCGAAGGACACATCACTTAGGAAGCTCCTACAATATTCTAGATGGCCTGCAGCTACAGAGGGGGACAGAAACACGTTTTAATACCCTGCTGTACCATCATTGGAAGTACAGACTGCGGGGCGCCTGGCTGGCTCAGTTGGTTAAGTGACCGCCTTAGGCTCAGGTCATGATTCTGGAGTCCCAAGATTGAGTCCCACATGGGGCTCCATGTCTGGAGTCTGCTTCTCCATCTGACTCTCCCCCTTCTCATGCTCTCTCTCTCATTCTCTCTCTTAAAAAAATAAATACAATTTTTTTTTAAAAAAAAGGAAGTATAAATATATTTCACACACACACACACACACACACCCTTCAATTTGTGTTTACCAGCATGATGTAGCACACTTGAACTTACAAATTAGATTATTTTCTGGGTACCAGTAGTATAAAAGAAGAGCACTGGGGCGCCTGGGTGGCTCAGAGGGTTAAGCCTCTGCCTTCGGCTCAGGTCATGATCTCAGGGTCCTGGGATTGAGTCCCCGCATGGGCTCTCTGCTCAGCGGGAAGCCTGCTTCCTCCTCTCTCTGCCTGCCTCCCTGCCTACTTGTGATCTCTCTCTGTCAAATAAATAAATAGAATCTTTAAAAAATAAGTAAAGAGATAGATAGATGGATGGATGGATAGATAGATAGATAGATAGATAGATAGATAGATAGATAGATAGATAGCAAGCACTAAACCAAAAGGCAAGATATTTGATCAGAGAAACTTGGGATAAATGATAATAGCAAATAATGACAAAACAACAAATACCATGGGCCACAGGTTGCTCTGATGGTTTACAACATTAAATGAGTTAGTTCTCTTAATAAACCTAAGAGGTAGGTGGGTACTAGGGCGACTGAGTGGCTCAGTCAGTTAAGCATCTGCCTTCGGCTCCAGACATGATCCCACCATCTTGGGATTGAGCCCCGCATTGGGTTCCCTTCTCAGTGGAGGTCTGTTTCTCCCTCTTCCTCTATGTTCTTTCTCTCTTAAATAAATAAAGTCTTTTAACAATTTTTAGAAAAACGAAGAGGTGGGTACTATTACTTTATGCATGGGAAACTGAGGCACAAGATTGAGTGGACCATATCATGAGGTTGTAAGTGTTTGAAGCTGGGATTTGAGGGCAGGCGTTCTGGCTAACAGGGTCTGGGCTCAGCTGCTAGGGCCAAGATTTAGTAATTCTAGCATCTGTGTACAGAATGTATTCCTTCTCCTCTCGCCTCTTACCATTATTCCCGTTTGTTTGGGTTTTTAAGCACCAACAGATTTGCCTTGCAAACAGCCCTCATAGAGTATCTATGGAAGGAGATATACATTCAACTATATTGTGATATTTATTCATGTGATGCGATATTAATGTGATAGTAATTCAATGGACCAGATCACAGATGATCTTTTAGTTTAAAAACTAGGAGACAACTAACAAAAGGGGCTGCTTCTCCAGCCAGAATTCAAATGCCTATTCATCAACCTATCCCAAGGTGATAAAAACTCTCATTTTGTAACGGATGCATACACAGGCATCTCCTATGATTCAACGATCTGCACCCCATCACATCCCTCATTCCCTTTAACACCAACAAAGTGAAAAATGCTTCTCTTAAAAACGCTTAAAACACAGAAAGTCAGACCACGTTGAAATCATGCTAGATTTAACCCCTCTGGTATATAAGCATGTTCTCCGTTTGGAGAAGCTCTGGAAGCTCAGTTCGGCTCCATCATCGCTTACAACATTGCATCACTTGATACTAACAATCAGCACAAATCACTATTCAGAAATGAATCCAAGTGAGAGCAGTGGAGTGTGCAGAATGAGATAGGCCCCCTGGCGGGGGAGGGGGGTAGTGCTCCAGTGTCTAGCAACCTGATCTCAGCAAAAAGGTCTGCTGAACTTGATTCTTCTTATCATGTCAGAGCTCCGCTGCCACCAAGATTAAACTTCAGGATTTCATTTCTTACCCAGAGTGGGAATGTATCTGACTGTAGCTGCTTCTCTGCCTTCAAGTTTTATGGGGGCAGTGAACTAGATTATATTGTGTTATTAAACCCTAACCAGGCAGTAAATTACTGGGAGAAAAACAAAAGCAAATTCTGCTGAGGAGGATAGTTTTTGTTTTGCAAGTGAATGGCCGACTCTCTCTTACTCTGAGCGAGCAAATGTGAAACATTAGGAATTTGTCATCATACTTCATCTTTATACTGTCTTTAGGCTAGCGATGGAAGCGATATTTAAAAGGGAGTTTCCACACGGGGGAAGGGATGCTGAGGGAACACTGGTGCCCTAGCAGTTGTGACAGTTACTGAGTAAACCCTGTTCCGGAAATTTAGGATTTTGCTTTTAAATCCATGGATAAATAGGCAGCGATGCAGGGGAGAGAATCAAACCTGAATTATGACAACCTTCTCCGCTATCCTGAAACTGCCCAGTATTGGTAGCAGCATCTTTTCCTCATGGAGTTCAAATTTTGCAGGGGAAGGTGATGGGGAACAAGGGAGACAGAGCCATGCCACCAAACAGACCATTCTCTGTCCCAATTGTGTAAAGACTATGGCGGGGCGGGGGCAGGAGGGTGAATGGCACTTCCCTGGGACCCTGAGTGTCTGCCTCCCCTCAAACCTATTTCTCTGAGCTTTCTCTAAGCGACCCCACCCCTAACGCTGGAGCAGAATTCAAGAGATGAAGGACAAGGCATCTTTGCACCCCAGAAGCATAAAACTCAGCAGCTGCTGTGCTGCCTTCAATATTCCCTGCTTATAGGGTCTGTGGTCAAAGGAATGAGGCTGATACAAAAGCGAAGGCTAAGCAAAGCTTTATTTCATGCCAAGCATCAGAATTTTTACTGGCTAGCTAGGGTCACTTTTCTGTGGAAAAGGACCCCGCCCAACTTCTCAGGCCAGCTTTTATAGGCATCGCCCCAAATCATAAGCCGACTAAGGTCACGTCTGCACTGGAGAAGACCCACTCGCGTGGCTTGCCTGAGTTAATTTGCACTTCTGTGGCCTCCCGGCTGAGCACAAGCGCTGGTATCAGGACGCCCACCCTTAGTTTGCATCCAAATACCTCCCAGGAGGGGAGATTAAGGGGGTTACCGATTGGGCATCTCCCCCAACATGGCTCGCCTTTGCTTTCCAGGGGCCATTTATCCATAACACCTGGAGCTGTTTTTATGAGTAAACAGGATGGCGGCTTGGAAACTGGACCTTACACCTGCTTCCTTCAATAATGACACAAGCAAAGCCCAAAAGACCCTTATTAAACACTCGGATGTGTCACACTATAAAAACAAACAAACTCATACGTGGGCTATCCTGCACCTATCCATGCCCCCCATTTCCATTATTCAAAACAATGTTGAGGGAATAAAACTGAAGTGAGATCATCATGCATCATGGGATGGGAGTCAGTGTTTTAGTTTAGTAGATAGAGAACCTGAGGTGGCAAGAAGTTGCTGTACTTGTCATTCCCAGAAAGCTTCAAAGGTTCTATTATAGCCATTTCGAGAACACAGGATTGTTGTTCAAGGTTAAAACACCCATTACAGGAACTCTGGATCTTCAGGAGCCCCCTTTTTGAAGGCAAGTTCTCAGGCTATAGAGAATCAGAAGGATGGAACTTTATACCCTTTTTCTTTTAAAAGGGTTCACACCAAAATATTTCCCCAAATTAATGTAATCATAAAAGTCTAAGTGTTACATGGTTTCTCTGGAGACAGATTCCCTTCCCTACTGGAGAGCGAGAGTTAAGCAAAATCTGTTTGCATTACGATCACTGTCACCAAGAAAAATTCATCAGAAGATAAGGGAATCTTACTGGAAATTGAAGAACTCAGAAATTTGTAAAGGTCTATGAGTTTCAAAGATGATTCACCTTTAATTTTGCTGAGAAAACTAATTAGTTCCTCCTCAAGAGGGTTCTGTAAAACAAGGATTTCTCAAGGATCTTTTAAAAAAGAAAGTGGAGCGAAAAGAAGAAACCAGTATGCGGGGGGGAGGGGGGCAGACATTATGCTCCTTAATAAAAATATTCGGGCCAGTCTGCTCCCTCCCCCAACCCCCCCCACCCCCCGCCACAGAGCCATGTGGTCAAAACCAGTATGTCTTGGAACAAGAGCTAGCTGAATGCCTGAGAGACAAAAAGAGGGTCATTGCAGGTATGTGTTGCTCCCAACAATTTTTGTTTGTTTGTTTTTAGGCCATCTTTTAAATCCTATGCGAGCTCTGCAAGGAACTTAAGGGATGCTTTCATTTCGACCCACATACTTCAAAGGTTGAGGCCATTTCCGGGGAGCCCATCCACCACTCCTGGAGAAACTCCTCAGGTGCACTGCCCTTGTGAAATCTGTCTCAACTCCCCGGGCAGAGAGGTGGCTCCTCCCCTCAGTTCTCAGAGCACTCGCACAACTGCGACCATTTCAGCACCTGTCTTAATCACACTGTTGTTTCTTTTCCGGTCCAAGAGCACCAGCTGATAAGATAAGAACCACTACTTATGGCTATTTGCATGTGTGAAGATCCTCCGTGCTTAGCAGAGCCTGACTCAATAAATGGGTGTTAACTGACTGCTCAATTAAAAGACAAATTAATGAATGTGAAAAAGAAGGCTCAGACTTATTAACTGGCTATCCAGAGCACACAGTGACTTTATGTCAAATTGAATCTTGAAGGTCTTAAATTTTTTTGCATACATATTCTAGCAGAGGATTTTATAATTCCATAATAAAACTAGTAAAACTTTGGCTCATAACCCAAATGTGTGCCTCAAATTAGCTACTTTCTTTTTTTTTTTAATTTTTTTTTTTAAGATTTTATTTATTTGACAGAAACACAGCCAGAGAGGGAACACAAGAAAGGGGAGTGAGAGAGGGAGAAGCAGGCTTCCTGCTGAGCAGGGAGCCCGATGTGGGACTCGATCCCTGGTCTCCGGGATCATGACCTGAGCCGAAGGCAGTCGCTTAACCAACTGAGCCACCCAGGCGCCCCAAATTAGCTATTTTCTTATAAAATATTTAAACAGTGACACTGTGCTGGACACTATGGAGACTATTTGAAGTTTCAGAGCAAATGCCAGAAAGAATTCTGTTCAATTTTTCAACATAATTGTGCTCCACTTTGCCTGTGGGCCTAGTGCTATGCTAGGAACACGGACAGTAAGACGCCTGGGACACCATCCTTGCTCCCAAGGAGCTTGCCAGCTGGTGGTCACTCCATGGAAAACCTAGGGATCCCTTTATTTTATTTTATTTGTTTAAATAAATACAAGTGTTTGGGACACGTGGGTGGCTCAGTTGATAAAGCGTCTGCCTTTGGCTCAGGTCATGATCCCAGGGTCCTGGGGCTCCTTGCCCAGTGGGGAGCCTGATTCTCCGTCTGCCTGCCGCCTGCCCCTGCTTGTGTGCTCTCTCTCTGACAAATAAATAAAGAAATCTTTAAAAATTTTTTTAATACAAGTTTTTTCTAAGAAAAAATTTTCCACAGAAAAATAATATATGCTATTTAAAAAAAAAAAAAGGAACATGCTAATGAGGAAGAACATATACTAAGTTCTGGTGGGTTCCTAGGGGACCTGCTGCTCCCAGGCAGCCTGGCACTTCTTAGACTCTACCCTGTTCTGCAGGGGGTGGCAGGTTGGTGGTGTCCTTGGCATTCTTTCTTAAGCCACCATGGTACATATTTCCAGAGGGACACGCCAAGCCCTCACTGCTCTCTGTTCGGGGTGGGGGAGGGCAGCACAATAACGAAGTGGAGAGAAAGAAGAGACAGAAACTCGGCTCTAACTCCAGCCTCCTGCTCCACCATCTCTACAGGTGTCATGCAATTCCTCTGCCTCCCCCTGTGTCTTCCCCTGGCATTTGCTTTCTCTTCCAGAAATGGCTGGAAACCCTTGCATGAGCATGGTCAGGACCAGCTTCCTGGACATGCGACCGGTCCATGAAGGTGAACAGTCACACTGGCTCTACAGTGAGAAGGGCCTCAATGTGCTTTATGTGCTGCTGTTGCCTTGAAATTTCTCATAATTCTTTATCAAAAGATACCTCATTTTTATCTTGTGCTGGGTTCCACAGATTATGTTCTTGTGATCCCATTCTTTTAAAAATGTGGACATTAGGAGCACACAGGCTCTATGTCAGTAGAGTGCCTCACCTCACTGTATCCCGTTCCAGGTACTCTCACAACAGGGCCCTGAAGTCTAAATATCACTTGGCCTTCAAGTCAATGGTCCATCCTCGAGGAGGTAGGGGACATGGGTAAGGATTTCTTTGGATTCCTTCATAGGCTTAACTGTCGCGGTCGGAGCGGCAATAGACAAAACCTACGAAAGGAGACGTAGAAAAGACAGAGATAGAGAAAAGTATGGGAACAGGAGGGACAAGTGGATGATGTCCAGCAAG
Source organism: Spilogale gracilis (assembly GCA_004023965.1). Lineage (NCBI taxonomy): Eukaryota > Metazoa > Chordata > Mammalia > Carnivora > Mephitidae > Spilogale > Spilogale gracilis. Next base: position 11,975 of record PITA01026177.1, read on the forward strand.
TCAACTTTATTCAGGATTTCACATCTTATATAGGAATCACTTACATAAGCATAGGATTAATGATTACCGCAGTTCCCTCAACCGTGCTCAAACTCCATAGTGATCAAAGGAAAAACAATTGCAATTATATCTCTGAGAGGGTAAGGGCACAAGCTATGACCCCAAACACATAAGTCACTTATTCCCATACATCATGATCAGATGATTGTTACATGGCCTAGGTGCCGTCTTGGAATAACACCATGGACCCAGTCATGCTTCAGTGAGAGCCGGAAAAGGCGGAGCAAGATGTCAGGTGACCCAGGCAGGCAGGTACCGGGGGTAGCAGGAGTTTCACCTCTGGCTACCGCCTTACACCTCCCAACCGGCTCAGCGCCGGGACTTTACCTGTGCCCCCCACAAGGGGCAGGCACAGGGAGCCAGAGGCTACACTGTGGCTGTTGACACCACCGGGTTGCCATGGGCTCCCAACACTTAACAATGTCCAAAAAATGCTAGCCACAAAGTGTGGTCTTTTCATCAGTCACAGTCCACTGACACAATCACAGTCAAAACTGTTTCTGGAATCTATCAAACACTGTCTTGAGTAAACAGACCAGGGCTAATTGGACAAAAGTGACCAAAGAGTAATTATGTCACTAAGCTTGCACAATTAATGGTGTATTTCTGTGGGTCTCAATCTATAGATGCCTGAACCAGCAGCATGAGGAACACTTGGGAATTTGTTAGAAATATATAATCTCAAACCCACTGAATTAAATTCTGGGTGTGGGGGCTCAGCATCCTGAGTTTTAACAATCTATGCAGGTCATCTTGATGGCATGGAGAACCACTGGTTAATTAGAAATGGAGGAAACGATATCTTCTGGTTGCATCCATTATAATAAATGTCTTCTACCCATTCAACCTACAAGAAAAAAGTTACACTTTTTCACTCATTCATTTACTTCAATCATAATTGTTTTATGCATAGGCTAAATACACTCACGTGTGTGTGTGTGTGTGTGTGTGTGTGTATTTAAACAGCTCAAGTGAATCAGGCACCACAATGAATATAAGGATAAGGTTTGTGCCATAAAAGGGCTTATAATGCAATGCAGGGAAGGACGGGAGGCAAATTCATAAACATGAACAGCTCTGCCTAGAATGCCAGGTGAGAAGTATGAGAAGGTGAAGCATGCATTTGGCCAAGAGAGAGACTCCGTAGAGTTTGTTGGAGCAGGGTTAGGGAAAATTTAATGAATGCACAGTGCAGTTAGAATTTTGATGTGTCACGAATGGGGAAAGAATCTTCCAGGCACAAAAGAATATAAAGACATAAAGTGGAAAAGAATAGAGTGTGTAGCCAAATGAGCATGCAATTCTGTACTGGAATGCAAATTCTGTGAAAAGGTTCCTGTGAGAATGAGTCAGGATGAGTTCTCAGTGTGAGATCGACTTTGGGAGGGCCCTGAATTCGGGGCAGAGATCTGGCTTCTCCTCAGGAGAGTGAGAGGAGAGACCTGAGGCCCATAATGGAGGCAGGTAGCACAACGGTCTCAAATTCTTGCTCTGTTGGCCGAACCTCCACTGTGGGATCCCAGGGCAAAGCAGGTAAGCTCTTTGAGACTCTGTTTTAACAAAAAGAAAAACATATTTGTCCTTTTATTTCACAGATAAAATGAGAGAGGCAGAAATGGGTGTAGAGCCATTTGGAGCTGGAAGTCTGTTGCAGGCCCAGCCCTGGGAAACTGGATGCCTCTTCCTGACTCCTGCCAGCCACTGTGCAGCAGATTATGTGTATATTGCTCTTTTATTCTGTCACACCAGAATCCTCCGTGGGAGGCGCCTGGGTGGCTCAATCATTAAGCATCTCCCTTCCGCTTGGGTTGTGATTCCGGAGTCCAGGGATCGAGCCACATCAGGCTCCCTGCTTGGTGGGGAGCCTGCTTCTCCTTCTCTCACTCCCGCTGCTTGTGTTCCCTCTCTTGTTGTGTTTCTCTCTGTCAAAGAAATAAATTAAATCTTAAAAAAAAAAGTATCTTCCGTGGGAATGGTTTAGAGCCTTTTTTTTTAAAGTTAAGAGTAATTTGTAGTTTAGAAAGTTTCCTGAGCAGAGCTATGTTTAAGCATCCACTTTTAGACACCAGACTTGCAGCTCATCTCTCCCCGCCCTCCTCTCCCACAGCCACAGGCCTCTTTAAATCCAGAAGCAAGAGACGTCCGGGCCCTGGGGCAAGGAAGTACTACCAATCCTTAACTACCTTTTTAGCAGTTTCTCCCAGTTTCACATTCTCACTCTCCCTGACTTTTCAACAGTGACAAAGAAATGTAGGCAAGTAAATTACAAAAAGCTGAACGGTCAATTAAAAAATACATGCTTGGGGCGCCTGGGTGGCTCAGTGGGTTAAGGCCTCTGCTTTTGACTCAGGTCATGATTTCAGGGTCCTGGGATCGAGGCCCATATCTGGCTCTCTGCTCGGCGGGGAGCCCGCTTCCTCCTTTCTCTCTGCCTGCCTCTCTGCCTACTTGTGATCTCTCTATCAAATAAGTAAATAAATAAAATCTTAAAAAAAAAAATACATGCTTGCTTGGAAAAAAATTCATCTCTTTTGAAAGCTAGTTTCTTAAAGGCAAAGACTATTTATGGTTAATTCTGTAGAGCATAAATGATATCAAGTAATTTGATGCTTTGAGGGCCCCGTTTAAGAAGGAATACAAAAATAGCTGGGGGAATGTAGATTAGTACCACTTCTATGGACGGCAAGTTGGCAATATCGAACAAAACTTAAAATACATGTACAGGGGCACCTGGGTGGCTCAGTTGGTTAAGCGACTGCTTTCGGCTCAGGTTATGATTCCGGAGACCGGGGATCGAGTCCCACATCCGCTCCCTGCTTGGCTGGAAGCCTGCTTCTCCCTCTCTCACTCCCCCTGCTTGTGTTCCCTCTCTCGCTGTGTTCTCTCTGTCAAATAAATAAATAAAGTCTTTAAAAAAATACATGTACAAAGTGAGCTGAAAGTTATACTTCTAGGACTATATCTTACAGATATACTCAAATAGGCAAACTGGTTCTGTACAAGATTATTCAATAAAATATTGTTTGTATTAATAATTTTTTAAAAGATTAGAAACAACCAAAATGACCATGAATGGGGAAGTGGTTAAATAAGGTATAACAGTAAGATCCTTGGCAACTGGAACAAAGAATGGGGAAGTACTCTATGCACGGGTATGGAGAGAGCTCTAATGTATGCCATTTTTGACAAAAGAGGAAGGCAGCACAGTGTGAAGAGTATATTGCCATAAAAAATCAGAAGAGTTTATATATATTTGTTTGCTTATACAAAAAGTGTACCCAAAAATATATAGTACAAAAGAAACATAACATTGGCAATTTCCAAGGGAAGGAATCTTGGGGACTGGGACATGGGTTGGGGGAGAGTTTTCATTTTATGCTTGTTTGTTCCTTTTGCATTTAGAGCTACATGGATGCATTATCAATTTTTTAAAAAATGAAGTAAAATAAGAGTTTTAAACATGTTTAAAAATAATTAAGTAAATTGCTAGCCTGAAAAATAAAGGAATATTTCCAATTTTCCTTTAAAAAAATCATTCTAAAAGACTATCAGCTTCGAAGCTCTTTCTCTTAAAAGCTTAATAAAACTTCTCCACTCTAAAAAAAAATGTGTTTTTGTTTGTTTGTTTTTTAATAATTTATCTTATCTTATTTTTTTCAGTGTTCCAAGATTGTTTCTGCGCCTTTTATCCTGCTAATAAAAAGAGATTTAACCAACTAACCTTCTTTACCCTTAATCCAAAGAGACAAAACCAAAGAGATGAGCCAAGGAGGAAAAAGTCATAAGAATAGAGATCATGAAAAAGGAGGACTATATATGAAAGTATGAAACAGGAAGCGGCATAAACCAAGGGTTTATTCTGAGGTCCTTGTTTCAGAAAAATGTCATCAGACTTAGTAAACTATATGCCACACAAAAATGCATAAAAAGATCCATAAAACAAACCAATTACTCAATAAAAAGTAACTAGTCACTTAATAAATGCACAGTTTTGTAATGAAACCAAAAAGAAAGTTATTGCATGTGAACTCATAAAGAAAACACCATGTCATGAAATGAATAACTGAGTCAACAATAGCTTGATGATTAAAACCTATAGTAGTCTTATAGTAATTATAATAGCCTTATAGTTATTATAATAACTTCACACAGCTATTACTTATAATATCTTTACATGTAGTCAGAAGTCATAACAAGAAAACATAATTAAATAAAAGCCATGTACAAGGGACCAAAACAACAGAATCCAGACAAACAACCCTGAAAGGATCTGTTCAAGTTAAGGATGGATTGCAGATCATCTGAAGAAAGGAAGGACTGCAAATTCTTCAAGCCGTCCTCTATAAATATTACTCTTCTCAGAGGGCTTTTGCTTCATACTAAGTGGCTGTGAATTTAATGTTATACTTCCTGACAAGTGCCTGGAGACATTCTCTGGTGCTGCTGTAGGACAGAACAATAGGTTTTAATCATCAGCAAAGCTAGAACTGAATGAACGTCCTTTAACAAAAGCTGAAGACACTTACAGTCCCAAGTGGAAATATGTAATATAAATATATTATATAATCACAGCATAAAAGTGAGCCTATGAGAGGGTCAATATTTCCCTTAAGAACATTATAGGCCTATTCCAACATATTAATGGCAGGTTGATGCTCAAAACGTGACCAGTTTTAATATTTTTACCTGTAAAAGATAAAGAAATATATTGTCAAAAGTCCATCTTAGTCATTTTTGTTAAATATTTTAATGATTAGTCAGAGAGGGAGAACACAAGCATAGGGAACAGCAGAGGGAGAAGCAGGCTCCCCACTGAGCAAGGAACCTGATATGGGATTCAATCCCACAACCCTGGGATCATGACCTAGCAGAAGGCAGACACCTAACTGACTGAGCCACCCAGGTGTCCCCATCTTGGTCATTTTTTAAAGCCGGAAAAGCACCTAGAGGACATTTGAACACATGGCTTCATGGTAAAGACCAAAAATAAACCAGTCACAGAATGCATGCCTTGACAACTAAATCAGTTATCTTGCATGCAGTACATGGGTGTAAGCAAAAAAAAAAAAAAAAAAAAAAAAAAAAAAAAAAAAAAAAAAAAAAAAAAAAAACCCAAAACAGTTAAATGTTAAAGGATGCTTAAATAAGAAAGCTGATTTGGCTTTATTTTATCTGAAGTTATTCTTTCTGGCAGTGTATCAGTTAGAATAACTGATTCAGCCTCTTGTAACAGAACAACCAAAATAACAGTGGCTGAAACAAGAGAATTTTATTTCTTTCTCACACGAAAGAAATCTAAAGCTAAGCAATTCAGGGCTGGTACAGTGGCTCCATAGTCATCAGATTCCAAGTTTCATCCTTTTCTCTCAATATCTTAACCAACATGTGGGGGAGTTTCTATCTTCAAGATCACCTACAGAGTCCAAGATGGCAGCCGCAGCTGGAAAGGAAAAAGGGGACACAACTCCCAACTGAATGCGAGGAAACATAACTAAAAACAAAATCCTCTCCACAAAGATAGTAGAGAAAGAAAACAGTTTTATTATTGAATAAGCATTAAAACAGAAGGTGATCACATCATATGGAATCTGATAAGAGACTGAAAAGGCAGAGAGAAATCTCACCCTTCAGCCACACAGTCAGGCAGATACGAACCATCATGTACATGTTCTCAAGATAAACAGTAACTAGTCCTTAAGTCATAAGGACTTAACAGCACCATTTTATTTCACATAGTTCATCCTAAATTTACCTGGCAATTGAAGTGCCCATCTGTGCTAGTTAACTGACAATGGAAAAACAAACTTCTCATATTTTTATAACAGGAAGTGGTTTTACAGCTAGGAGCCAGGTCAGCTAAGTGAGGCTTCTGCCCCCCTGCTGAAACTTGGAAATAGGGCGCTATCTTCCCTGGATGTTTACATGGAAAGGAGATGGTTCCTGAGTTCTTAAGAAAGCATTCCTGAGCTGAAAAGTTGACAAAAGTCCTATCTAGTTTTCATAAGAATTAATATGTCGTTCAAAGATAAGAGAAAGCACTTCTAATTATAAGTTCCTAAAGGAAATCCTCTAAGAAAAAAAGGGGAGAGCGTGCCTGGGTGGCTCAGTTGGTTGGGTGACAACTAACTGCCTTCGGCTCAGGTCATGATCCCAGAGTCCTGGGATTGAGTCCCGCATCAGACTCCCAGCTCCACGGGAAGTGTGCTTCTCTCTCTGACCTTCTCTTCTCTTGTGCTCTCTCTCACTCTGTCTCTCTCAAATAAATAAATAAATAAATAATCTTAAAAAAAAAAGAAGAGGAAAATTTTTTCCTTTGTTTTCAACAAGGAGAATTAAACCTCTTATTTTAATTTGTATTTGTCCATATATGTGTCAATAGCTTTGAAGGGATGATCTTATTTATGATAGCAATGAAAATGTCAGAACACCTAAGAATTATCTTAAGAAATGAGCAAAAGCTAAAGGTAGAAAAATTTTAAAACCCTCTCCAGAACATAAAAGAACTGATCAAAAGGAAAGGCATACTTTGTTTTAGTACAAGAAAAAAAAAAACTCAGTATTATATAAATGCTAATTATTCATTTCTTTTTATCCTTTCAATACAATAAAAAATAACCTTTTCTTAACTAGACAAGTTAGTGTTGGAGTACATTTTTAAAAAGGACATAGGCAAAACAGCCGAGAAAATGAACAATGAAGGGCAATGCAAGAGGATGGGACCTTCTAGATGTTGAAATATAAAGTTACAGTAGCATTGTCTGGCTCATGAATAAACAGACCAAGTCACAGAATAAAATGTTTAAAAATAGATCAAAATACATAGGAGGATTAAGGATAGCAATTCAGATCAGTAGGGGAAAAGACAGGCTATTTAATATATGCTGCAGGGACAAGTGGGTAGCCATCTCGGGGGTGGTGGAAATTAACATGGAACCCACATTTCACAGGAAAAATTCGTAATGAATCAAAAAATGAAATTAAAAAAAAATAAAGCCATAAATGTACAGAAGAAAACAAGGGAGGATCTTTCTGACGAGGACTCCAACATTCAGAAATTTTAAAAGAAAAACAAGTGGCAGCACCTGGGTGGCTCAGTCCCTTAAGCATCTGCCTTCAGCTCAGGTCATGATCTCGGGGTCCTGGAATCAAGCCCCGCATTGGGCTCCCTGCTCTGTGAGGAGCGTTCTTCTCCCTCTCCCCTTGCCCCTCTGACCCCCCCCGCCACGCTCACTCTGCTCTTTCTCTCAAATAAATAAATAAAAATCTTTAAAAACTTTGATAAATTCAATCACATAATCAAAACTCTGTGCGATAAAACAAAATAAACCAGAGAATCAAAAACAGAAAAGCCTATAAGCCAAATCAAAACAATGACAAATTAGTTAAGATATTTGAAATGTATTATAGATAAAGACCTAATATTCCTAAAATATAAAGTGTGTTTCAACAAATAAGCAAAAAAAGTAATTCAAATGAATAAAGGAAATACGTAGATAATTCACCAAAAAAGAAATATAAATGGGTATCAAATATATGAAAATGGGGTGCAATATTCCTCATAATATAAGGAATACAGATTAAAACTATTTGTAATTTTTAACTGTTGGATGGATTAAAAACCAAAAGTTGATAATACATGGTGTTGTTTAAACTGTGGAAAAACTGGCACTCTCATGAACTGGTGGGACTATAACTTGGTACAACCCTTACTGGAATATAACTGGACAATATCTACAAGAATAACAAATTCATAACATACTCTTGGAATTAACAGTTCTTTTTTTTTTAAAAAGAGCTCGATGTGGGCCTCGATCCCAGGACCCTGAGATCATGACCTGAGCCAAGGGCAGAGGCTTTAACCCACTGAGCCACCCAGGCGCCCTGGAATTAACAATTCTAAATCTAACTTTATTTTACAGAAATACCTGCACACTTATAAAGTGCTATTTGTACACAGTTATTCACTGATGAACTTTTTGTAACAGCATAAAACTGGAAACAACCCAGAAAAATATAGTCCTGCTATAAAAAAACAGAAGAAGCTATTTGTGTACTCTTATAATTATCTGCAAAATATATTAATAACTATGGGAAAAGTAGAAAAATTTGTATAGTGTGCTGCCTACCATTCATATAAAAAGGACAGAGAATAACATGTGTATTTATTTATATATTGTAAAGTTAATTCTCAGGGTACCTGGGTGGCACAGTCATTAAGCATCTGCCTTCAGCTCAGGTCATAATCCCGGGTTCCTGGAACTGGGCCCCACATTTGGCTCCCTGGAAGCTGGCTTCTCCCTCTCTCACTCCCCCTGCTTGTGTTCCCTCTCTAGCTATGTTTCTGTCAAATAAATAAAATCTTTATAAATAAATAAATAAATAAATAAATAAATAAATAAATTTAATTCTCATTTCTCTCCTCCCTCTCTCCCCTACAAAAAACACAATAAAAATTTCAGGATTAATGAAATAAATGTGGCTACCTTATGGGAATGAGGGTGTCAACTGGGACAACAAGGGAGGATGGGATGGGAAGGATACTTCTCAGTGCACAGAATTTTATAGGTATGTTAATCAAGCAGATCTGTTATTTTTATTTTTTATTTAAACTCTAGTTAACATACAGTACATATTATTATTTTTAAAATAACAATTAAAAAATTTAAACAGGATCTCTATTAAGCACCTGCAAATTAGGCCATAATTAAGTCTGCTTTCAGTCAAAGCTGAAAAAAGTAAATTAAAATCATAGGTGTCTATATTTTTCTAAAATATTTCTTTTTTTTTTTTTTAAAGATTTTATTTATTTGACAGACAGAAACAGCCAAAGAGGGAACACAAGCAGGGCGAGCGAGAGAGGGAGAAGCAGGCTTCCCACCGAGCAGGGAGCCCGATGTGGGACTCGATCCCGGGTCTCCAGAATCATGACCTGAGCCGAAGGCAGTCGTCCAACCAACTGAGCCACCCAGGCGCCCCTCTAAAATATTTCTATACCTAATTATGTAGAAAGCCAGTAGTCGAAGTCCTGGGTCTAAAGTCTTTTCACTGAAGGTTTACCTGGGAAGCTCAGATTTATACTGTATCAGGAAGGGGACAGGCATGTGATTTAGATTATTTCCATTTAGTTAATATATTTATAATTTAGTAAAATAAATTACTTTTTCCACTCAGCCAGATGGAATTACATTGGTAAAATTGATTTTAAAAAGAAAAAAAAACCTTTTAATTGGGCAGGATTTCATCATTCCTATTTAGAATCTTCCAGAGTACCTTCTTGGAAAGTCCTCAGCATTTCCAATGTCATGTCAATTGACCTCATTTTATATTTGGTAAAAGAGAGCTTTCCAAGAAATGAGCTTGTACAGTTTCACTCATAAAATTTGTAATTCAGGTAAGTATTGCACAGAATTTTCCCAGATTATGAAATCTGATCATCTTTCCCCATAATTTCTTTAGACCTGAGTTTTTGTTTTCTGAGTCAATGCAAAGCTTCGGATGAAAAATGTGAATTCAGGGGCGCCTGGGTGGCTCAGCTGGTTAAGCAACTGCCTTTGGCTCAGGTCATGACCTGGAGACCCGGGATCGAGTCCCACATCGGGTTTTCTGCTTGGCGGGAAGCCTGCTTCTCCCTCTCTGTCTTTCTGCTTGTGTTCCCTCTCTAGCTGTGTTTCTCTCTGTCAAATAAATAAAATCTTCAAAAAAAAAAAAAAGAAAAGAAAAATGTGAATGCAGGGATGCCTGGGTGGCTCAGGTGGTTGAGCATCTGACTCCGGCTCAGGTCATAGTCTCGGGGTTTTGGGATTGAGCCCCATGTCAGGCTCTGCATTCAGCAGGGAGTCTGCTTCTCCCTCTCTGTGCATTCTCTCTCTCTTTCTCTCTCTCTCTCTCTCTCTCTCTCTCTCTCTCTCAAATAAAAATAAATATATAAATAAATATTTTTAAAAAAATAAAAATAAAAAGGAGGTTCTAGGCTTCTATTGACAGGCAACCGGGTACTGAAGACACTAACTGAATGGATAAGAAGATGTAGCCATCTGCCCCTAGTTTTGAGGCAGCAATGGAAGTTTAAAAATGTCCTGTGTGAATTTCTGAAATTTTGTTTTTTACATCAGCTTACTAACATCAGCTCACTCAGCTGACTGTGCTTCCTTGTTTCACAGGTAAGGACCAAGAATCAAACACAAATGGCTTCAGGTATGAAGCTGGTAAAACAATTGTGTCATGGAATAAATAAGGCGAACTGAAGGGTGCACCTCCCTTCCAGGGGCTCAAAACTCCCTGCTTTTCAAAAATCTGAGCTGATTAAGCCAAAGAGAAAAACAAAACAAAACAAAAATGATCATAAGTCTACAGGCTGAATTCAGCTTCTCAGTTAACACTTTGATACTCTACCACTCTCTATACCTAGAACCTGTGTTAATTCATTCAGATCTGTTTCTGTTCCTCCCAGGTTACTATGGAAGACTTTTAAAGGATCCTATAAGGAAGAGTCAACACTTCACTGAGCCACAACTCAGCTTCTAATTTTAGGTCTTAAAGACCCAGAGGTGAGTAAGACAAGTCCATTCCTCAAGGAAGTCCCAGACCCAGCTTGATATTGTCAGCATCATTTGTTCAGTTTCCTGTCTCCTCTCTTCTCCAATCATCAGGAATACTTCTCTGTTACATTACTGGATAATCCCAATTTTACCTTCTTTTTTTTTTTTTTTTTTTTTTTTAACATAGACTTTTTTTTTTTTTTTAAAGATTTTATTTATTTGACAGAGAGAAACACAGCCAGAGAGGGAACACAAGCAGGAGGAGTGAGAGAGGGAGAAGCAGGCTTCCCGCCGAGCAGGAAGCCCGATGTGGGACTCGATCCCGGGTCTCCAGGATCATGACCTGAGCCGAAGGCAGTTGCTTAACCAACTGAGCCACCCAGGCGCCCCCAATTTTACCTTCTTTAAAGCCAGGTTTTGGTGTAATATTTATAAGACTCATTTCTTTTATTTATTTATTTATTTATTTATTTATTTATTTATTTATTTATTTATTTATAAGATTTTATAT
>PITA01026178.1:0-23080 GCA_004023965.1 Spilogale gracilis
TAATCTAGGGAGGGAAACGAAACAACAGAGACTTTGAACACAGAAACAAACTGAGGGACTTGGAGGGAGGGGGTGGAGGGATGGGAGAGCCTGGTGGTGGGTACTGGGGACACCTAAAGCGGGGAGCACTGGGTGTGGGGAATGGGGAATGAATCTTGAAACACTGGAAAAAAAAATTTAGTAACAATAAAAAAAAATAATAAAAAAAAAAGAATTGCATAAGAGATGCAGTTTTTCCACATCCTTGCCAGCAATGGATTTTTTTTTTTAGTCATTTCAACAGGTGTGTAGTGGAATCCTTTTATGGTTTTAATCTGCATTTGTCTAATAGCTAATGATGTTGAATATCTTTTCCTATGCTTATGTGCCATCCATATATACTGTTTTATTACATTATTTTATTTTCTCAGTGTTCCAAGATTCATTGTTTATATCCTGCACCCAGTGCTCCATGCAATTTGTGCTTTCAGTACTCACCACCAGGCTCACCTATCCCCCACCCCCTCCCTTCCAAGACCCTCAGATAGTGTCTGAGTCCAAAGTCTCTCATGTTTCTTCCTCCTCCATGATTCACCCCAGTTCACATTTCTTTTCCTTCTTCTACTGTCCTCCATATTACTCCTTATGCTCCACAAGTAAGTGAAACCATATGATATTTGACTTTCTCTGCTTGGCTTATTTCACTCAGCATAATCTCCTCCAATCCAGTCCATGTTCTACAAAAGTTGGGTATTCATCCTTTCTGATGGAGGCATAATATTCCATTGTATATATGGACCATATCCATATATCCTTTTTAGTAAAATGTCTTTTCATATCTTTTGACTATTTCTAGTTGGAGTATTTCTTATTGTTGAGTTTTGAGATTTCTTCATGAATTTTAGATGGAAGTCCTTTATCAGATATATGGTTCACAAATATATTGTCCTAGTTTATACCTTGTCTTTTCATTCTCTTAACAAGTTCTTTTGCAGAACAAAAATTTTAAATTGTGATTTTTTTTATTGTTACTTAAAATTTTTTCCAGTGTTCCAAGATTCATTCCCCATTCCCCACACCCAGTGCTCTATGCAATAGGTGCCCTCAGTACCCACCACCAGGCTCTCCCATCCCCCTACCCCCTCCCTCCAAGTCCCTCAGGTTGTTTCTGTGTCCAAAGTCTCTGTTGTTTCATTTCTCTCCCTAGATTACCCTACTTCCCATTTACTTTCCTTTCCCTACTGTCCTCCACATTATTTTTATTTCGAAATATTAATTTGTTGATTTTTTTACAGTTCATGCTTCTTGTGTCAAGCCTAAGAATACTTCAACAAACCCCAGATTCTAAAGATTTTCTTCCATATTTTCTTCTAGATGATTATAGTTTTACATTTTATATTTAAATCTATAAACCATTTTAGTTAATTTTTGCATAAAGTTTGAGGTTTAGGTTGAGATTCCTCTATTTGCTTATGGATATCTTATTGCATCAGCACCATCTGTTGAAGGGGCTATATTTCCTTCTTTGAATTTATTTTGCATCATTGTCAAAAATAATTTGACTGGAATTGTGTGGGTCTGTTTCTGAGTTTTCTACTTGTTCTATTTATCTATATGTCTATCCTTCCACCAATAACACATACCTTGTTAATTGTAACTATGTAGTATGTCTTGAAATCAAGTGGAGTGGAGCCTCCTACTTTGTTATTTTTTTTCCAAAATGGTTTTAACTATTGTAGTTCCTTTGCCTTTCTTTATATAAAGTTTAGAAAAATCTTGTCTAGGGGCGCCAATGTGGCTCAGTTGGTTAAGAGACTGCCTTCGGCTCAGGTCATGATCCTGGAGTCCTGGGATCAAGCCCCACATCAGGGTCCCTGCTCGGCAGGGAGCCTGCTTCTCCTGCTCTCCCTCCCCCTGCTTTTGTTCCCTCTCTGGCTGTGTTTCTCTCTGTTAAATAAATAAAATCTTAAAAAAAGAAAAATCTTGTCTATATGTACAAAAAATCGTGCTGGGATTTTGATAAGGACTTATCTAAGTATGTACCCTAATTTTGGGAAAGTTTACATGCTCATTAAATCTTTCACAGTATTTTCACCATTTATATAGTTCTTTATAGCTTTCAGTGTACAAGTCTTGCACTCTTTTGTTAAACTTATTTCTAAGTATTTTATATTTTTGATGCCTTCAAAACTGGAATTATTTTCTTAATTTTATTTTTGAATTTTTAATTGCCAGGATATAGAAAAAACAATTTATTTTTATATATGGATCTTGTATCTTGTAACCTTGGTAGACTCTCTTATTATCTCTAATTATTTTTAATAGATTATTTAGAATTTTCTGTATATAATTTCATGTCATCTGTGAATGCATGTAGTTTAACTTCTTCCTTTTCAATCTGAATGCATTTTGTTTCTTTGTTTACCTAATTATACTGGTTAGAAAATTCAGTACAATGTTGAACAGAAGTGGCAAGAGTAGACATGCTTGAGGCGCCTGGGTGGCTCAGTTGGTTAAGCGACTGCCTTCGGCTCAGGTCATGATCCTGGAGACCCGGGATCAAGTCCCACATCGGGCTACCTGCTCAGCAGGAAGCCTGCTTCTCCCTCTGTTACTCCCCCTGCTTGTGTTCCCTCTCTCGCTGTGTTTCTCTCTGTCAAATAAATAAAATCTTTAAAAAAAAGAGTACACATGCTTGTCATCTTCCTTAGGGGGAAACATTCAGTCTTTCATCATTATGTATGATAGTAGGTGTAAGTTTTTCATAATGGTCTTTATCAGGTTCAAGAAGTTCTGTTTTAGAGACTTTGGACACAGAAACAAACTGAGGGACTTGGAGGGAGGGGGGTGGAGGGATGGGAGAGCCTGGTGGTGAGTACTGGGGACACCTAAAGCGCGGAGCACTGGGTGTGGGGAATGGGGAATGAATCTTGGAACACTGGAAAAAAAATTTTAGTAACAATAAAAAAAAGAAGTTCTGTTTTATTTCTAGTCTGATGAGTGTTTTTATTATGAAAGGGTGTTTTATTTTGTCAAATAATTTTATTTGTCTATTGTGATGACCATATGATTTTTGTCCTTTATTGTTTGATTTTTGTATATTAAGCCAACCTTGCATTCGTGGGCTAAATCTCACTTGGTTGTGGTGTATGATCTTTTTTATTTCCTGCTAAATTCAGTTTACTGGTATTTTGTTGAGGATTTTTGTATCTATATTCTTTTTTTCTTTTAAAGTAGGCTCTACACCCAGTGTGGAGCCCAATGCAGGGCCTTGAACTCATGACCCTGAGATCGAGACCTGAGTAGAGGTCAACATTCAGACTCTTAGCTGACTGAGCCATACAGGTGTGTCTGCATCTATATTCTTAAAGGATATCAATCTATTGTTTTCTTTCCTGTTGATGTCATTGGTTTTGGCATCAGGCCTCATACAAGAAGTACAACCTCCTCTTTTTATTCTGAAATCTTTTTGTAATGTATTGGTGCTAATTCTTTCAATGTTTGGTAGCATTTACCAGTGAAGCCATCTGTTTCTGGACTTCTCTTTATGAGAAATGTTTTGATCACTAATACAATCTTTTTATTTGTTATAGGTTTATTCATATTTTCTCTCATTGTAAAGATTTATTTATTTACTTTAGAGAAGGAAGGAGAGAGAGTGTGAGTAGGGGGAGGGGCAGAGGGAGAGGGAAAATCCTCAAGCAGACTCCCCACTTGGGGCTCCATCCCAGGACCCTGAGATCATGACCTGAGCTGAAATCAAGCGTTGGCTGCTTAACCAACTGAGCCAGAGAGACACTCCCATATTTCTCTCTTCTTGAGTCAGTTTCAGTAGTTTTTGTTTTTCTACATATTTGCCCATTTATTGGCAGGTAGTCATGGTATCAATTTATAATCTTTTTTCTTTACAATTGCTAGTGATGCCATCTCCTTATTCTTGATTTTAGTAACTTGAATTTTTTGTCAATTTAGCTAAAGGTTTGTCAATATTGTGGATCTTTTCAAAGAACCAGCTATTGATATTCTTTATTGTTTCTCTAATCTCTATTTCATTTATTTCCACTGTACTTTTTGTTACATCCTTCTTTCTGCTTGCTTTGGGTTTAGTTTGATCTTCTTTGTTTCATAAACTGGAAGGTTAGTTATTGACTTGAGATTGCTCTGCTTTTTAAAATATAGGCATTTAGTCAAATGCTTTTTCTGCATCAATTAAGAGAAAATTAAGAACAATGCTGTTGTTCTCTCTTCTCTTATTTATTTGTTCTATCATAGTGATTAATTTGCAAATGTTGAACCACCCATGCATCCTATGGATGCATCCCACCTGGTCATGGTGGATAATCTTCTTAATGTGTTGTTGGATCTTATTAGCTAGCATCTTGTTGAGAATCTTGACATCCATATTCATCAGGGATATTGGTCTGAAATTATCTTTTTTAATGGGGTCTTTGCCTGGTTTGGGGATCAAAGTAATACTGGCTTCATAGAAAGAGTCTGGAAGTTTTCCCTCTGTTTCTATTTTTTGAAACAGCTTTAGGAGAATAGGTATTATTTCTTCTTTGAATATTTGGTAGAATTCCCCAGGAAATCCATCAGGTCTTTGGCTCTTGTTTTTTGGGAGGTTTTTGATCACTGCTTCAATCTCGTTACTAGATATTGGTCTGTTAAGGTTGTCAATTTCTTCCTGTTTCAGTCTTGGAAGTTTATAGGTTTCCAGGAATGCATCCATGTTTTCTAGGTTGTTTAAATTATTGGCTGTTGATAATAATTTCTGATGATTCTATTTCCTTGGTGTTAGTCATGATCTCTCCCCTTTCATTCGTAATTTTATTCATTTGGGTCCTCTACCTTTTCTTTTGGATTAGTTTGGCCAGTGGCTTATTGATTTTTCTAATTATTTTAAAGAACAAGCTTTTTTTTTTTAAAGATTTTATTTATTTATTTGACAGAGAGAAACACAGCGAGAGAGGGAACACAAGCAGGGGAAGTGAGAGAGGGAAAAGCAGGCTTCCCGCCGAGCAGGGAGCCCGATGTGGGACTTGATCCCAGGTCTCCAGGATCTTGACCTGAGCCGAAGGCAGTCGCTTAACCAACTGAGCCACTCAGGCCCCCCTCAAAGAACAAGCTTCTTGTTTTGCTGATGTGTTCTACTGTATCTCTAGTTTCTAATTCATTGATCTCTGGTCTAATCTTAATTATTTCCCTTCTTATGTGTGGGGTTGGCCTAATGGGATTTTCCAGGGGTTTTTTTGAGTGAGGCTTAGATGGCTATGTATTTCCCCCTTAGGACTGCCTTTGCTGTATCCCATAGGTTTTGGACTGATGTATCTTCATTCTCATTGGTTTCCATGGAATGTTGAAGTTCTTCTTTGATTTCCTGGTTGATCAAACATTCTTGAGCAGGATGGTATTTACCTTCCAAGTATTTGAATTCCTTCCAAACTTTTTCTTGTGGTTGAGTTTCACTTTCAAGGCATTGTGACATGAATAGACGCTTCTCCATAGAAGACATAGAAATGGCTAACAGACACATGAAAAAATGTTCATCATCATTAGCTATCAGGGAAATTAAAATCAAAACCACACTGAGATACCACCTTACACCAGTCAGAATGGCCAAAATTGACAAGTCAGGAAACAAGTGTTGTGGATGTGGATAAAGGTGAACCTTCTTACACTGTTGGTGGGAATGCAAGTTGGTGCAGTTGCTTTGGAAAACAGTGTGGATATTCCTTAAAAAATTAAAGGTAGAACTACCCTATGACCTTGCAATTGCACTACTGGGCATTTACCCCAAAGATACAGATGTAGTGAAAAGAAGGGCCAAATGTACTCCAATGTTCATAGCAGCAATGGTCACAATCACCAAACTGTGGAAAGAGCCAAGATGCCCTTCAGCAGATAAATGGATAAAGAAGATATGGTTCATATAAACAATGGAATATTATGAATGCATCAGAAAGGATGAAGACCCAACTTTTGTAGCAACAAGGATGGGACTGGAGGAGATTATGCTGAATGAAGTACATCAAGCAGAGAAAGTCAAGTATCATATGGTTTCACTTACTTGTGGAGCATAGGGAGTAACATGAAGGACATCAGGAGAAGGAAAGGGAATGTGAACTGGGGTAAATCAGAGAGGGAGGTGAAGCATGAGAGACTGTGGACTCTGAGAAACAGCCTAGAGTTTTAGAAGGGAGGGGTGTGGGGGGATGGGTGAGTCTGGTAATGGGTATTAAAGAGGGCATGTATCGCATGGAGCACTGGGTGTGGTGCATAGACAATGAATCATGGAACATGAAAAAATAAAATAAAATAAATTATTAAACAACAAAATAAAATAAAATATAGGCATTTAGAATGATACATCTTCTTGTAAGCACTATCTTCGCTGCTTCTGTATGTTTTGGTTTGTGTTTTCATTTTCATTCAACTCAAAATATTTTCTAATTTCCTGTGTGGTTACTTCTCCAAACCCTTATTTACATAGAAGTGTATTGTTTAATTTCAACACATTTATGAATTTCTCAACTTTTCTTCTGTTACTGATTTCCAATTTCATTCCATTATGGTTGGGGAACATACTTCAACATTTTGAATTTATTGAGGTCTGTTTTATGGCCTAGAATTTGCTCTAATTTGGAGAATGTTCCATGTACACTTGAGACGAATGTGTATTTTGCTGTTGTTAATAGAATATTATATAGATGTCTTTATTTCTCTTTATGCTACTTTGTTGTTAGTGTAAAGAAACACTACTTATTTCTGTGTATTAATTTTGTACCTTGCAACTTTGATGAATTCATTTATGACTTCTAGTAATTTTTTGGTCGAGTCTTTAAGATTTCCTGTATGTAGGGGCGCCTGGGTGCTCAGTTGGTTGAGCGACTGCTTTCGGCTCAGGTCATGACCCTGGAGACCCGGGATCGAGCCCTGCATCAGGCTCCCTGCTCAAGGGGAAGCCTGCTTCTCCCTCTCTCACCCCCCTGCTTGTGTTCCCTCTCTAGCTGTGTTTCACTCTGTCAAATAAATAAATAAAATCTTAAAAAAAAAAGATTTCCTGTATGTAGTATCTGCAAATACTGACAGTTTAACTTCTTCTTTACCAGTATGAATGCCCCTATTTTTCCCCCCTTATTTGATAGCCATAGCTAGGACTTCCAGTACTATGTTGAATAAAAGTAGAGAGAATGGAGTAGAGATTTTATTTTATATTTGACAGAGAGAAACACACCTATAGAGGGAACACAAGCAGTGGGAGTGGGAGAGGGAGAAGCAGGCTTCCCACTGAGCAAGGAGCCAGATGTGGGGCTCGACCCCAGGACCCTGGGATCATGACCTGAGCTTAAGACAGACACTCAATGAATAAACCATCGGGTGTCCCAAGAATGGCCATTAGTGTCTTGTTTTTAATTTTAGAGGAAAAGTTGTCAGTTTTTCTCCATTGAGTAAGATGTTAGCTGTCAATTTTTCATATATTGTCTTTATGTTGAGGTATGTTACTTCCTTGTTGAAAGTTTTTTTATCATGAATGCATGTTGAATTTTGTCAACTTCTTTTTCTCTATCTATTGAAATTATCATATGATTTTTATCTTTCAGTTTGTTGATGTAGTATATCAATTGATTTGTGAATATTGATCCATCCTCGCATCCCCAGAATAAATTCCACTCAATTGAGGTGAATGATTCTTTCAATGTATTGTTCAATGCAGTTTGCTAATATGCTGTTGAGTATTTTTGCATCTATGCTTATTAGGGATATTGGGCAATAGTTTATTTGTGATATCTTTGTCTAATTTTGGTATTAGGGTAATGCTGGCCTCATAGAATGCATTTGGAAACTTTCTTTTCTTTTTTTTTTTTTGTTTAGGTTAGCAATGGGTTTTTTTTTTAATTTTTTTATTGTTACTTAAATTTTTTTCCAGTGTTCCAAGATTCATTCCCCATTCCCCACACCCAGTGCTCCACGCTTTAGGTGTCCACAGTACCCACCACCAGGCTCTCCCATCCCTCCATCCCCCTCCCTCCAAGTCCCTCAGTTTGTTTCTGTGTCCAAAGTCTCTGTTGTTTCGTTTCTTTCCATGGATTACCCTAGTTCCCCTTTACTTTCCTTCACCCACTGTCCTACTTTTTTGCAATAGTTTGAGGAGATTGGGTAAATAATTCTTTTTTAGATGTTTGGTAGAATTCACCTGTAAATCCATTTGCTCCTGGACTTTTATTTTTGTTAGGTTTTTAAGTTACCAATTTGATTTTATTACTAGTTATTGGTCTATCCAGATTTTCTATTTGTTCTTGATTCAGTTTTGGAAGATTATATGCTTCTAAGAATTTATCCATTTCTTCTACCTTGTCCAATTTGTTGGCATATAATTTTTATAGTGTTCTCTTACAATTCTTTGTATTTTTATGGTGTCAGTTGTTGTTTCTCCTGATTTTAAAAAAATATATATTTTATTTTACTTTCTCAGTGTTCCAAGATTCATTGTTTATGCACCACACCTAGTGCTCCATACAATATATGCAATCCTGAATACCCACCACCAGGCTCACCCATCTACCCACAACCCTCCCTTCCAAAACCCTCAGTTTATTTCTCAGAGTCCATAGTCTTCCATGCTTCATCTCCCCCTCTGATTTACCCCAATTCACTTTTCCTTTCCTTCTCCTGATGCTCTCCATGTTAAGCCTTATGTTCCACAAGTAAGTGAAACCATATCATTGACTTTCTCTGCTTGACTTATTTCACTCAGCATAATCTCCTCCAGTCCCGCCCATGTTGCTACAAAAGTTGAGTATTCATCCTTTCTGATGGCTGAGTAATATTCTGTCGTATATATATGGATCATATCTTCTTTATCCATTTGTCTGTTGAAGGGTATCTTGGCTCTTTACACAGTTTGGCTATTGTGACCATTGCTGCAATGAACATTGGAATACATATGGCCCTTCTTTTCACTACATCTGTATCTTTGGGCTAAATACCCAGTAGTACAATTTCAGGGTCATAGGGTAGCTCTATTTTTAGTTTTATAAGGAATCTCCACACTGTTTTCCAAAATGGCTGCACCAAAGAAAATAATTTTTTTAAATGAGGGTAGGTTAACAGATCTCTTGGGCAACATCAAGCAAACATTTGCACTATAAGGATCACAGAAGGAGAAGAGAGAGAGAGAAAGCAGTAGAAAACTTATTTGAAGAGATAATTGCTGCAAACTTCCTTAACTAGGGAAAGAGATAGATATCTAGATTGAAGAACAGTAAGTTCCAAATAATATGAACCCAAGGAGATCCATACCATGTCACATAATAATTAAAATGTGAAATGTTAAAGATAAAGAGAGAATTTTAAAAGCAGCAAGAGAGAGGCAAAAAGTTGCCTACAAGGAAAAACCTTTAAGTCTGTCAGTTGATTTTTCAGCAGGAACTTTGCAAGCCAGAAGGGAATGGTGTGATATATTCAAAGTGCTGAAAGCTAAAGTCCTACAATGAAGAACACTCTAACTGGTAAGACTGTAATTCAGATTTGAGGAAGGGGTAGTTTCCCAGACAAACAAAAGATAAAGGAGTTTATCACCACCAGACCAGCCTTGCACAAAGTGCTACAGGTACTTCATTAAGTACAAAAGAAATGGCCATAAGTATACATAAGAATATTATGAATAAAAAGATGTAAAATATGAGCATACACATAGAATGTGGAGGAAGGAGTAAAAAATAGATAAAAGTAATGTTTTTTAGAATGTTTTTTAACTTAATTGACTATTATATTAATATAGACTGCTATATACTTAAGATGTTACACAAAAATTTTATGGTCACCACAAACCCCAAACCTATAATAGTTACATAAAAAATCAAGAAGAAAGCCAAATATAACATTACAGAAACTCATAAATCACAAAGAAGAGTAACAGAAGAAGAAAGGAACAGAGAAAAACTACAAAGCTAACCAGAAAACAAATAACAAAATATCAATAAGTACATGCCTATCAATAATTGATTTAAATGTAAATGGCTTAAATGCCCCAATCAAAATAAATAGGGTGGTAGAATGGATAAATAAATGAGATCCATCTATATGCTGCCTACAAGAGAGTCACCTCAGACCTAAAGACACATGCAGACTGAAAATAAAAAGACAGAAAATCACTTACCATGCAAATGGAAGCAAAAAAAGGCCATAGTAGGAATACTTTACCGCACAAAATAAAACTTAAAACAAAGGATGTAATGAGACAAAGAAGGGCATTGCATAACGATAAAGGGATCAACCCAATATGAGGATATAACCATTGTAAATATCCGCACACCCAGCACTGGAGCACCTAAATACATAAAGCAAATACTAACAGACATAAAGAGACAAAAACTATAGTAATAAAACAATAGTAGGGGACTTTTAACACTTCACTTACATCAATGGATGAATCATCCAGAAAGAAAATCAATAAGGAAAAATTGTCTTGAAAGACACATTAGACCAGATGGCCATAACATATATAGGGCATTCTATCCAAAAACAACAGAAGGTACATTATTTTCAAGTACATATGGTACATTGTCTAGAATAAATCACAGTTCACAAAACAAGCTTCAAGAAAATTCAAGAAAATTGAAATCATACTATGCATCTTTTCTGACCACAACAGTATGAACCTAGAAAGAACTCACAAGGGGAAAAAAACTAGAAAAAAATTCAAATACAAGGAGTCTAAAACAACATGATATTAAACAACCAATATATAATTGAAGCAATCAAATAAGAAATAAAAAATACATGGAAACAAATGAAAATGAAAGCATAACAGTCAAAACATAGTTGGAGTACATAAGGCCCTTCTTTTCACTACATCTGTATCTTTGGGGTAAATATCTAGGAGTACAATTGCAGGGTCATACGGTAGCCCTATTTTTAATTTTTTAAGGAATCTCCACACCGTTTTCTAAAGCAGCTGCACCAACTTGCATTCCCACCAACAGTGTAAGAGGGTTCCCCTTTCTCCACATCCTCTCCAACACGTGTTGTTTCCTGTCTTGTTCATTTTGGCCATTCTGACTGGTGTAAGGTGGTATTTCAATGTGGTTTTGATTTGAATTTCCTTGAGCTAGTGATGATGAGACTTTTTTCATGTGTCTGTTATCCATTTGTATATCTTCTATGGAGAAGTGCCTCTTCATGTCTCCTGCCCATTTTTTGATGTGATCATCTTTATTTTTGGTTGTTGCATTTGAGGAGTTCTTTATAGATCTTGGATATCAACCCTTTGTCCGTAGTGTCATTTGCAAATATCTTCTCCCATTCCGTGGTTTGCCTGTTGGTTTTGTTGACTGTTCCTTTTGCTGTGCAAAGCTTTTTATTTTGATGAAGTCCCAAAAGTTCACTTTCTTTTTTTTTTTTTATTGTTACTAAATTTTTTTTCCAGTGTTTCAAGATTCATTCCCCATTCCCCACACCCAGTGCTCCCCGCTTTAGGTGTCCCCAGTACCCACCACCAGGCTCTCCCATTCCTCCACCCCCCTCCCTCCAAGTCCCTCAGTTTGTTTCTGTGCTCAAAATCTCTGTTGTTTCGTTTCCCTCCCTAGATTACCCTAGTTCCCATTTGCTTTCCTTCTGCCACTGTCCTCCAGTTTGCCCCTCATGCACCGCAAGTAAGTGAGACCATGCGATACTTGACTTTCTCTGCTTGGCTTATTTCACTCAGCATAATCTCCTCCACTCCAGTCCTTGTTCCTACAAATGTTGTTTATTCATCTGTCCTGATGGAGATATAATATTCTATTGTATATATGTACCATATCTTCTTTATCCATTTATCTGTTGAAGGGCACCTTGGCTCTTTCCACAGCTTGGCAATTGTGGCCATTGCTGCAATGAACATTGAGGTACATATGGCCCTTCTTTTCACTACATCTGTATCTTTGGGGTAAATACCCAGTAGTGGGTGTATGTAGACTTTGAGCAAAGTGGTGAACTTCAGTGGGTATTTATTATTGTGAGTACTATCTAACATCTGAATACCCTTTCTATGCAAAAATCATATCCCATTATGAGTCTTGGTAAAAGACAGGGCCCTAGGTTTTTCTCATAAGATGCTTCCATTACAACATTGAATTTTAAGAGAATGATGCAGAGGCACAGAGAATGTTGAGACATTATTCACAGAATTAACAGTGGCAAGAAGAGTCCATTGTGTATATATACCACATCTTTATCCATTCATCTGTTGATAGACATCTGAGCTCCCTTCATATTTTGGCTATTCTGGACACTGCTGTTATAAACATGGGGGTACATGTGCCCCTTTGAATCACTATGCTTGTATCCTTTGGATAAATATCTAATAGTACAATTGCTGGGTTGTAGGGTAGCTCTATTTTTTAACTTTTTGAGGAAACCCCATACTGTTTTCCAGACTGGCTGCCCCAGTTTGCATTGTCACCAACAGTGTAAGAGGCTTCCCCTTTCTCCACCTCCTCACCAACATCTGTTGTTTCCTGACCTGTTAATTTTAACCATTCTGATGGGTGTGAGGTGGTATCTCATTGTGGTTTTGGTTTGTTTTTCCCTGATGGCTAATGATGTCGAGCATTTTTTCATGTTTCTGTTAGCCATTTTTATGACTTCTTTGGAAAAATGTCTGTTCATGTCTTCTGCCAATTTTTTTATTGTTACTTAAATTTTTTCCCCAGTGTTCCAAGGTTCATTCCCCATTCCCCACAACCAGTGCTCCACCCAATAGGTGCCCCCAGTACCCACCACCGGGCTCTCCCATCCCTCCACCCCCTCCCTCCAAGTCCCTCAGTTTGTTTCTGTGTCCAAAGTCTCTGTTGTTTCGTTTCTCTCCCTGGATTACCCTACTTCCCATTTACTTTCCTTCTCCCACTGTCCTCTAGGTTACCCCTCATGCACCGCAAGTAAGTGAAACCATGTGATACTTGACTTTCTCTACTTGACTTCTGCCAATTTTTTGACTGGATTTTGTTTTTTGGATGTTGAAATACTAGCCCTTTATATGAGAAAACATTTACAAATATCTTTTCCCATTCTGTAGGTTGCCTTTTAGTTTTGTTGACTATTTCCTTTGCTGTGTGAAAACTTTATCCTGATCAAGTCCCAATAGTTCGTTTTTGCTTTGTTTCCCTTCCCTTTGGAGATGTGTCTATCAAGAAGTTGCAGTGGCTGAGGTCCAAGAGGTTGCTGCCTGTGTTCTCCTTAAGGATTTTGATGGATTCCTGTCTCACATTGAGGTCTTTCATCCATTTTGAGTCTGTTTTTGTGTGTGGTGGAAGGAAAGGGTCCAGTTTCATTCTTCTGCATGTGGGTGCCCAATTTTCCTAACACCATTTGTTGAAAAGAATATCTTTTCTCTATTGGACATTCTCTTCTGCTTTGTTGAAGATTAGTTGACCATAGAGTTCAGGGTCCATTTCTGGGTATTTTATTCTGTTCCATTGATCTATGTGTCTGTTTTTGTGTCAGTACCATACTGTCTTGATGATTACAGCTTTGTAATGCAACTTGATGTCTGGAACTGTGATGCCTCCAGGTTTGGTTTTATTTTTCAACATTCCTTTGCCTATTTCGAATCTTTTCTGATTGCATATAAATTTTAGGATTGTTTGTTCCAGTTGTTCAATATTTTGAACAATATTTTGTTCCAATATAAAAAATATTGATAGTATTTGGATAGGGATTGGTGTCTAGTGTTTCAAAGTAAAAGACTGTGATATGCCTTATGGAGAAGTTATGCATATTAGGTAAGCTTCATTTTTGCATGAGTTATAGTGCTTTTCGCTGTGAGTTCAATGATAATCAATCAACAATATATATTAAACAGAGTGTTAAATAGAAACACACATGAAGAAATTTATTTCCACAAAAAAGGAATGGAAAATGAGGATATAAAAATGCATTTGACATTATTAGCCAGTCTTAAAATTCTGAAGAGATTCTGCTCTCAGATTGATTCAGAATCCTCGTTAAGTTCTTGCTACACTTTGAAGAAACAAAAACTATAACTCATAGATAACTCACAGATAAAACTATAACTTATAGATAAAAATCAGAGTATGGTTTGTATAGGAAAAATGAAGAAGGCCAATTAGTGGGAGCATACACAAAGAAAAGTCCTTGATCTTAAATAAAGATTGGTGAATGAATGTACATTTATGTTTTATTTAAAGTAAATTTTAATGTATTAATGTATCATGTCTGTGTTTCTCTGCTTTACTGACTTTTCCCATTTTCTGACTGACGGCAGTTGTAATTGCATCAGATAAGAGAGCTTCTAGTCTACTAGATCCCTCTTTGGGAATCTTGTTTTAATATGCAAAGTTTCAATAATTCTTTACCTATGTACTTTATCTTCCTAAAAAATTTGGCATTTTATGCAGTTTCTGCCAAGAGCCTTATCGTTTTGTTCTAATAAAACACATAGGAATATTAATGATGTATTAGTCATCATATTGTTTTGAGCTTTGGGGATGACTAATAATATTTACTAATAGACAAGAATACCTAAGTAGCATATCCTTGGGAATGGTACAGTGATAATGCGTATCAGCTCCTTTTTTTTGTTGTTGTTCCTTTTACATTTTGGGTTGCTGCTTAGCACAAATCCTGGAATCAGCTCCAAAATGTAATCCTGTCTGCCAGCACCATTTGGAAAAAATTTCCAATTTTGTCTTCTATAGTATATTTTATTTTATAATTTAACAATACAGAAAAGTACAAAGAATAACACAACAAACAACCATACACCCAGGATTCATTGTTAATATTTTATCATATCTACTTTAAATCTATGTTTTTGAAAGTGACAAAGCAATTCATCAATCAAGTTGAAGTATGCTTGTCCACCTATCCTCAGTTCTACTCCCCTATTCCCACCCAGATATAAACACTATTGTGAATCTGGTGTTCATGCTGTCTAAATTAATACTATTCAATAAATAAATATTTAATTTAATACTATTTACATACATTTATATCTCTATAAGCAATAAAGTATGACATTGTACATTTTTACCTTTACAGAAAAAGCTTCAGACTACATATATTTAATAACATTAAATTATGTTAAATATATTTATATAAGCATATATATAAACATTTACATGTTAATAATATATATTACATTATAACTTGCTTTTTTTTTCAATTAAAGTTCATAGTACATAGATCCAGTTCAGTTCTGTTAGGTACTGTGTAGTATTTGATTGTAGGAATATACCACATTTTACCTACCCATTTACTTATTGAAGGATATTTACACATTATTCAATTTTACACTATTAGAATGTTATGATGAATATGTTAGTACATTCTCCTTGTGCACATGTTGAAGAATTTTTGTAGGGAAAATAGCTGGAAATGAAATTACTGGTAATATGGTAAACATACCTTATATATCATTAAATAGTGTCAAAATTCTTTCCAAAATGGTTGTCTCAATTTACACTTCCAACAGCAGTATATGAGGATTTCTGTTTTCCACATATACTGTAGCGTAAGAGAAATTTTTTGCCACTGTGATGGATGTAAAATGATTTCTCATTGTTTAATTTAATATATTCTTGATATTTAGTGAGATTAAGTATCTTTTCATTTCATTTGGTTTCCCCCTTTTCTGTAATAGACTTAATATATGTTGTTCCTTTATCTTTTGAGTTTTGTCTTTTTCTCATTGTGCTGTGGGCATTCTTTATATCAGTTTCTAATTTTTGTCTGTTACATGTGTTGCAAATATCTTTTCCAAGACTGGCATTTGTCTTATAAAGCTGGTTATGGTACTTTTATTTTATAGAGTATTTAATTTTAATAAAGTCAAAACAATTCTTTTCCTTTATGGTTTGGGCTTTTTATAACTTGGTTAAGGAAAACTTTCTTACTCCATTCATATTATATTTTCACATATTTTCTCCTAATAGGTTTAAAATTTTGCTTTTTATATTTAGAGCTTTGGCCCATCTAGAATGTTATGTATAACATACAAAGTAATGATCTTCTAATTTTATTTTTTCCATGTAAAAATATGTTTTTCTAATATCATTTATTCTTTCCTTTCCCAAGTGTTTAAAATGCCACTTTTATAATATTCTAAGTTCCATGGACTTGTTTCTGGGTTTTCTATTCTCTTACAGGAATCCCTTTGTCTAGTCCTGCACCAGAATCACACTCTACTAATTACTATAACTGTAAAAAAAGTCTTGGTATCTGGTAAAATAAGTCACTTTTCTCCCTCATTCTTTTTCATGATTGTATTAATTATTCTTCAACAAATCTATTTCATATGAATTTTAGAATCAGTTTGAATAATTCCATAACAAATCCTATTAGATTTGAAATTTAAGTTAGAGGTTAGCTGGGGAGACTTAGTAGCTTTCTGACACTGAGTATTACTCTACAAAATTTGTTATAGCTCTCCACTTATTCAAGTAGGTTCTTTTTCGTGGCCTATGCTTCATTTTTCTCAAAAATATTTACCATATTTTTCTGTTATATAAATACTTGAGTTGGTAGTATTCTAAGATGACCCTCAAGATTTCCACCTCCTAGTATGCATATCCTGTATAATCACCTTCCCTTGAGTGTGGATATGAATATTATGGGATAGTTGCTCCCTTGATTAGATGACATTATGTAGCAAACGTCATGGAATAGCCACTCTCATAATTGCATTACATTATGTAAGACTCCATAATAGCAGATTGAAGTGAGATTCTCCTGCTGGCTTTGAAGAAGCCAGGAACCCCTTGGTATTGACTTAACCAACTGAGTCAGCCAGGTACCCCTTGGTATTGACTTTAATGGAATGGTTCTATTAATTCTCCAACTAAGTGTGATGTTTACTATATGTTTTTACAGACACTATTTGTCAAGTTAAGGACTTTGTTTTTTTGTTTTGTCTTTTGCTTGTATCTTTTATCCATTGTGATAATCTCTATCTCCTAACTGGAGCATTTAAGTCTACTTTCCTTTGAAATGGTTACTGATATATTGGGGTTAAACCTTCCATCTTATTTAGTCCATTCTCTTCAGATATCCATTCTATTTCTTTTTCTCTCCCATCTTGCTTTTTATTCCTTTTGGGTTGAATATTTTATCACTCCATTTTTTTCTTCTCTATTAGCTTGGAAGTTATATCCAAGGTTTCTATTATTTTACTTGTTATCCTGCCTCTGATCAAAATCTAAAGTTCATAAAACCTTTACCCTCATCCTAGATACCTCCCTTTATTTTCTCCCAACCTACATGTTATTGTCTGTTACTTTAATTATTTAATCCTTTTAAACATTATTACTGCTTAATATGGTCAATGTCACTTACATTTGCCCACACATTTACCATTTCCTTTGCCCTTTATTCCTCCTTGCACCTCAGACCTTCCATTTGGGATCACTCTCTTTCTTCCAGAAGTGCATCCTGTAGGATCTTCCTTAGTGAGAGTATGGCGGTGAAAAACTCTCTAAGTTTGTAGTTTCTGAGAACATGCCTTCATTTGCTCTTGTCTTGAATGAGAAGTTGGGTATCTAATTATAGGTTGACAAGCTAATATGGCTTTTTCTATAACCCCTGGAGTTGAAGAAAGATGTTTAGTTTTCATTTGCCCTTACCCTGGCAGTGCAGATTTTTGGAGGCCCCAGTTAACATGAGGAGGTTATCCTCTATCTTCTCTGCCCAGAAGGAGGAGTTGAGCCTTCAATTCCATCCCCTTACCATTGAAGAGAAATCAGGTGTAATTGTTGACAAATACCCTCAAAGCAAAAACCTCTATGATGTTCTAATGTTCTTCTTACCTCTTTGTATTCAAGTTTTGCTTCACTTTCCACCCACTGCCTCCTAAATATAACCTGGTAGTTTACCAATGATCTCTTCAGTTCCTCATTTTTTAAAGATTTTTATATGCACATATATACATATATGCACAATACTATCATGTAGAGTGTGTGTGTGTGTGTGTGTGTGTGTGTGTGATGTATACCTATACCTTTTACCTTATACGTTTTTTGTTTTATGTAGGACAGTTGATCCAAACAGCATTGCATGGCATTACTGCAAACAGGAAATTACTGCCATTAATTTTTTCAATATTGTCTCTCCTTCAGTCTTTCCACTTTCTCCTTCTGAGGTTCCAAACATGTGTTTGATCTTCTCATTGTATTATCTATGTTTCTTAGCCTCTTTAGTATTTTTTTTAAAGATTTTATTTATTTGACAGAGAGAAACACAGCCAGAGAGGGAACACAAGTAGGGGGAGCGAGAGAGGGAGAAGTAGGTTTCCCGCCGAGCAGGGAGCCCGATGTGGGGCTCAATCCCGGGTCTCCTGGATCATGACCTAGGCCAAAGGCAGTCGCTCAACCAACTGAGCCACCCGCGCCCCTCTTCTTCAATTTCTTTCATGAGTGTTCTGTGTTCTTCGAGTACAGATCCTTTACTTCTTTGGTTAGGTTTATTCCTAGGTATCTTATGGTTTCTGGTGCTATAGTAAATGGGATCAATTCTTTGATTTCCCTTTCTATATTTTCATTGTTACTGTACAAGAACACAACTGATTTCTGTGCATTGATTTTGTATCCTGGCACGTTACTAAATTATTGTATGAGTTCTAGTAGTTTGGGGGTAGAGTGTTTTTGGTTTTCCATATAGAGTATCATGTCATCTGTGAAAAGAAAGAGTTTGATTCTTCTTTGCCAATTTGAATACCTTTTATTTCTTTTTGTTGTCTGATTGCTGTTGCTAGGACTTCTAACACTATGTTGAACAGTACTGGAGAGATTGCACATCCTTGTCTGGTTCTTGATCTCATTGGGAAGGCTGCCAGTTTTTCCCCATTGAGAATAGTATTCACTATGAGTTTTTTGTAGATAGATTTTATGAGGTTGAGGAATGTTCCCACTATCTGTATACTTTGAAGAGTTTTAATCAGGAACGGATGCTGTATTTTGTCAAATGGTTTTTCTGCATCAACTGAGAATACCATGCAGTTCTTCTCTTTTCTTTTATTGATTTGTTCTATCACATTGATTGATTTGCAAATGTTGAACCATTCTTGCATCCCTGGGATCAATCCCACCTGGCCATGGTGGATAATCTTTTTAATGTAGTGTTGGATCCTATTAGCTAGCATCTTGTTGAGAATTTTGGCATCCATATTTATCAGGGATATTGGTCTGAAATTCTTCTTTTTGATGGCATCTTTGCCTGGTTTTGTGGATTAAAGTAATGCTGGCTTCATAGAAAAAGTTTGGAAGTTTTCTTTCTCTTTCTATTTTTGAAACAGCTTCAGGAGAATAGATATTAATTCTTCTTTGAATGTTTGGTAGAATTCCCCAGGGAATCTGTTAGGTCCTGGGCTCTTGTTTTTTTGGGAGGTTTTTGATCACTGCTTCAATCTCATTACTAGATATTGGTCTGTTCAGGTTGTCAATTTCTTCCTGCTTCAGTCTTGGAAGTTATACGCACCACAGAAAGGGCTGGCAGAGCATATTCAGAAAATTAAATGAATAAAAATATGTAACCAAGGATAATGTACCCAGCAAGGCTGAATTTCAAAATAGTTGTAGAGATAAAGAGCTTCCAGGACTGGCATGGTCTAAAATATTATGTGACCGCCAAGCCAGAAGTACAAGAAATATTAATGGGAGTTCTATAAAAGAGGAAAGAACCCAAGAGTGACACAGAACTGAAATTTACTGAGGCAATCTATAGAAACAAGGACTTCACAGACAACATGATGTCAATAAAAACATATCTTTCGATAATCACTCTCAACATGAGTGGCCTAAATGCTCCAATAAAATGGCACAGAGTTGCAGACTGGATAAAAGGACAGGATCCATCCATATTCTGTTTACAAGAGACACATTTTGAATCTAAAAATACATCCAGACTGACAGTGAAGGGGCGGAGAACCATTTTTCATGCCAATGGACCTCAAAAGAAAGCTGGTGTAGCAATTCTCATATCAGACAAATTAGATTTTAATCTAAAGTCTGTAGTCAGAGATACAGAAGGACAGTACATCATTGTAAAAGCGTCTATATACCGAGAAGATCTAACAATTGTAAATATGCCCCCAACATGGGAGCACTCAACTCCATAAGCCAACTGTTTAGCAAAATAAAGAGTTATATCGATACGAATACCTTAATTGTAGGTGATCTTAACACACTACTCTCAGCAATGGACAGATCATCTAAACAGAAAACCAACAAAGAAACAAGAGCTTTGAATGACACATTGCACCAGATGGATCTCATAGATATATTCAGAAATTCCACCCTAAAACAGCAGAATACTCATTCTTCTCAGATGCACATGGAACTTTCTCCAGAGCAGACCACATACTAGGTCACAAATCAGGGCTCAACTGATACCAAAAGATTGAGATTATTCCCTGCATATTCTCTGACCACAATGCTTTGAAACTGGAATTCAACCACAACAAACAGTTCAGAAGTAATTCAAACACTTGGAAGCTAAAGACTACCCTGCTCAAGAATGTTTGAGTCAACCAGGAAATTAAAGATGAACTTATACATTTCATGGAAACAAATGAGAATGAAGATATGTTGATCCCAGACCTATGGGATATGGCAAAGGCAGTCCTAAGGGGGGAAATACATAGCCATCAAAACCTCACTCAAAAAAGATAGAAAAATCCCAAATACATCAACTCTCATTACACCTTAAAGAACTGAAAAATCAACAACAAATTAGGCCAACCCCACACACAAGAAGGGAAATGATTAAGATTAGAGCAGAGATCCATGAAATAGAAACTTGAGATACAGTAGAATACATTAATAAAACTAGTAGCTGGTTCTTTGAAAGAATTAATAAGATTGATAAACCATTGGCTGAACTAAACCAGAAGAAAAGGGACAGGACACAAATTAGTAAAATTATGAATGAAAGGGGAGAGATCACGACTAACACCAAGGAAATAGAAATAGTCATCAGAAATTACTGTCAACAGTTATATGCCAATAAGTTAAACAACCTAGATGATATGGATGCATTCCTGGAAACCCATTTTTAACTTTTTAAGGAACTCCATGTTGTATTCCAGAACAACTTCACCAATTTGCATTTCCTCTAACAGTGTAAGAGGGTTCCCCTTTTTCTATGTCCATTCATTCTAAAATAATTTCATATTTATGAAAAAGTTGCAAACTTATTACAAAGAATTTCTGAATATATTTCACCCAACTTTCCAAATTTTTAACATTTTACAATAGAATTCTGGAAAACAGGAAATTAACATTGATAAGTACTATTAACTGTTCTACAGACCACATTTCAATTTTTTCAATTGTCCCACTAACGTGGGGTCCAGGATTCCATATTGCATTTAGTTTTCATGTCACGTTAATTTATTCTGGTTTTTGACCATTTCTCAGTCTCTTTTTGTATTTTATAACCTTGACACTTTTGAAGAATACTGGTCAGTGATTTTGTGGAATGTCTCTCAATTTCAGTTTGTCTGATGTTCCTTCACATTCAAGTAATGCAAGTTTGGCAAGAACAAATAAAAGTGATATCAAACCTTTTTCAGTGCATCACTATTATGGGGTACATACTTTGTGTATATCTATTATCTTAATATTTGATTAAGGTGGTGACTTCCAGAAGAAAAAAGTGGTGCCATCCAAAATTTTCTACTGAAATCTTTTCCCTTTGAAATTAATAAATAACTTGTGAAAAGATATTTTTAGAGTATCTATCTATTATTATTTTTTATTCTGTTATGTTAGTAACCATACAATACATCATAAGTTTTTGAGGTAATGTTCAATGATTCATTCTTGGTGATAACTCCCAGTGCTCCATGCAATACGTGACCTCCTTAATACCCATCATGGGGCTAACCCATCCCCTCATACCTCTAAAACCCTCCATTTGTTTCTTCGAGTCCAGTCTCTCATGGTTTGTCTTACACTCCAATTCCCCACTTCATTTTTACCTTCCTTCTAATGTCCTCTATGCTATTCCTCATGTTCTTTTTTTTATTGTTACTAAAATTTTTTTCCCAGTGTTTCAAGATTCATTCCCCATTCCCCACACCCAGTGATCCACGCTTTAGGTGTCCCCAGTACCCACCACCAGGCTCTCCCATCCCTCCACCCCCCTCCCTCCAAGTCCCTCAGTTTTTTTCTGTGTTCAAAGTCTCTGTTGTTTCGTCTCCATCCCTAGATTACCCTATTTCCCATTTGCTTTCCTTCTCCCACTGTCCTCCAGTTTGCCCCTCATGCACTGCAAGTAAGTGAGACCATGCGATACTTGAATTTCTCTTCTTGGCTTATTTCACTCAGCATAATCTCTTCCAGTCCAGTCCATGTTGATACAAAAGTTGGGTATTCATCCTTTCTGAAGGAGGCATAGTATTCCATTGTATATATGTATCACATCTTCATTATCCATTCATCTGATGATGGGCACCTTGGCTCTTTCCACAGTTTGGCGATTGTGGCCATTGCTGCGATGAACAATGGGGTGCATATGGCCCTTCTTTTCACTACATCCGTATCTTTGGGGTAAATGCCCAGTAGTGCAATTGCAGGGTCATAGGGTAGCTCTATCTTTAATTTTTTAAAAAAAGATTTTATTTATTTGACAGAGAGAAACACAGCCAGAGAGGGAATACAAGCAAGGGGAGGGAGAGAGGGAGAAGCAGGTTTCCTGCCGAGCAGGGAGCCCAATGTGGGACTCGATCCCGGATCTCCGGGATCATGACCTGAGCCGAAGGCAGTTGCTTAACCAACTGAGCCACCCAGGCGCCCCTATCTTTAATTTTTTAAGGAATCTCCACACTGTTTTCCAAAGCGGCTGCACCAGTTTACATTCCCACCAACAGTGTAAGAGGGTTCCCCTTTCTCCGCAGCCTCTCCAACACTTGTTTTCTGTCTTGTTAATTTTGGCCATTCTGACTGGTGTAAGGTGGTATCTTAGGGTGGTTTTGATTTGAATTTCCCTGATAGCTAGTGACGCTGAACATTTTTTCATGTGTCTGTTGGCCGTTTGTATATCTTCTTCGGAGAAGTGCCTCTTCATGTCTCTTGCCCATTTTTTTTTTTATTTATTTTTTTTTATT